>JAACNH010001254.1:0-88754 GCA_019447015.1 Hymenochirus boettgeri
CAACTTGCATGCCCAAAACCAATTTGGGCCCGGCTGGACTCAACTGAATTATGTGCCAGGGTATGTACCGTCTGTCTGCAGTGTTTTTTTCAGTGGCCCAAACGGTTTTACCTATTGCAATACCATCAGTTTCTTATTCAAATGTGCAAAATGGCTATTTTGCAGAATTTGGTGCCACCTTGCATGCCCAAACCATTTGGGCCAGGCTGGACTCAACTGAATTATGTGCCAGGGGTATGTACAAGTCTGTCTGCAGTGTTTTTTTTCAAGCCCCAAGCGGTTTCCCTATTGCAATACATCGTTTTCTTATTCAAATGTGCAAAAATGGCTATTTGCGACTTTGGTGCCAACTTGCATGCCCAAAAACCAATTTGGGCCAGGCTGACCCACAGAATTATGTGCCAGGGTATTATACAAGTCTGTCTGCGGTGTTTTTTCAGTGGCCCAAACTGGTTTACCTATTGCAATACACCATTTTCTTATTTCAATGGCTAAAATGGCTATTTTTGCAGACTTGGTGCCAACTTGCATGCCCAAACTCCATTTGGGCCAGGCTGGACTCAACTGATTTATGTGCCAGGGGTATGTACAAGTCTGCTCTGCGCAATGTTTTTTTCAGTTGGCCCAAAGCGGTTTAAACCTATTGCAATACACCAGTTTCTTATTCAAATGGCTAAAATGGCTATTTTGCAGACTTTGGTGCCACTGCATGCCCAAAACCATTTTGGGCCAGCTGGGACTCAACTGAATTATTGCCAGGGGTATGTACGTGTCCTGTCTGCAGTGTTTTTTCAGTGGCCCAAACGGTTTACCTATTGCAATACACCAGTTTCTTATTCAAATGGCTAAAAAATGGCTATTTTGCAGACTTTTGGTGCCAACTTGCATGCCCAAAACATTTGGGCCAGGCTGGACTCAACTGAATTATGTGCCAGGGGTATGTTACAGAAGTCTGTCTGCGGTGTTTTTTTTTTCAGTGGCCCAAACCTGGTTTAACCTATTGCAATACACCAGTTCTTATTCAAATGGCTAAAATGGCTATTTTGCAGACTTTGGTGCCAACTTGCATGCCCAAAACCATTTGGGCCAGGCCTGGACTCAACTGAATATGTGCCCAGGGGTATGTAACAAGTCTGTCTGCGGTGTTTTTTTCAGTGGCCCAAACGGTTTACCTATTGCAATACACCAGTTTTCTTATTCAATGATAGAAACGGCTACGTTTGCAGCTGTTATGATCCAACTTGGAACAGAAAACCAACTTTTTTGAATGAATAAAACCAACTTCACTTCGTGCGATGGCCGCCCTTCCTTACTGCTACTTGCCCACTAACCGCTCGTCTCGGACAGTCACCTGCCCTTGTTCCCCGAGCTCTCCTGGCAGCTAAAACCTGGAAGACCCTACGATAACGAGCCGCGCATCCCCATTACTCCGAGCTCAGCCAAACTTGTGGTGTGTGTAAAGAGCGACGATTGAACAGTAAAGGGAACACACCTGGCCCGCCCCCAAAGTATTGTGGTAATTTTTCTCGCCGCTTTCTTAAAGGGCACTCGGCAAGTTAACTAAAATGAAAAAAAGTTTTCCATCCCTCCATCTAGTGTCAAACTGAACTGTTCCCCAGCAGCTCGATGCCCACAGTTAATTGCACACTAAAATAAGAAACCAACTTTTTTGAATAAGAAACCAACTTCAGCTTCGTGAGATGGCCGCCCTTCCTTACTGCTACTTGCCCCACTAACCGCTCGTCTCGGACAGTCACTGCCCTTGTTCCCCGAGGCTCTCCTGGCAGCTAAAACCTGGAAGACCCTACGAATAACGAGCCGGCGCATCCCCATTACTCCGATGAGCAGCCGAACACTTGTGGTAGTGTGTACAGAGCGACGATTGAACAGTAAAGGGAACAACCTGGCCCCGCCCACAAAGTAGTGTGGTAACTTTTCTCGCCGGCTTTCTTAAAGGGCAACTCGGCAAGTTAACTAAAAATGAAAAAAAAGTTTCCATCCCTCCATCTAGTGTTCAAACTGAACTGTTCCAGCAGCTCAGAATGCCCACAGTTATTGGCACATACCTTTTATCACAGGGATTGGTACATAAGTTTGCCCACAGTTCACAGTGATTGGTACATAAGTTTGCCCACAGTACACAGTGAATGGTACATTAACTATGGAGAAAATGAATGACAAAGTAAAAGAGACACCAAAAATCATTTTAGAATATACTAAAGACATAGGAAAAGTTGTAAGATCAATAAGAAAGCATTGGCATATTATTCAAGAAGATAAGGATTTAAATGTGTAGTAATGGGTAAACCCAAAATTTATTTTACGAAAACCAAGATGTTTAAAAAGTATATTAGCACCAAGTATGCTAAGAAAAGAGATTGAGGACATAAAAGTTCCAGTGGGATTATTTAAATATGGTTCCTGTGGGATTTGTGAATTTATATTAAGACCACTAAGATGTTTTTAAAACCGTGGGGGGAAAATTTAAAGGGCAAGTCCAGCCCCAAAATGAAAACTTTTTATACAGGTAAATCACCCCCCAAAACCTAAACAGTAATAGTTTGAAATATGAAATATATACGTCTAACCTGAAATCCTGCACAATGTCCTGTTGCCCCTGTTTCTGCTTCCTGGTTCTTCCAGTTAGCAACTGTCAGTTACGGATTTGACAGTTGACATCACAGCCAATGACTGAATGTTAATCCCCTATCTGCCTCTTCTGTGCATGCCCAGGCTCAGTACAGGCTCAGTACAGGTTTCTAAATTGCTGAGTTTCCATGAGGCATCCAGATGCATAGCAGGCATACAGTAATGAATTCATAGGACAAAGTATGACATATCAACATATTTTAAAGACACCGTTCTTTCTAAAAGATGTTCTTATGAGGGTGGAGTTGTCCTTTAAGTATAGAAAACTATAAATAAGTATAGAAAACGTCTTAATTGTAAATCATAAATGGTGGTGTATATGATTATTTGTCAGTGCGGGTTACGGTATATAGACCAGTGGGTACACACCATACAATTTTTCCTCCTGGCAGACCGATCGAGGCTTCAGACCTGTCGGCCAAGAGAAGGAGTGTCAGTAGCGGCAAAAGCCACAACCGATTGTGCGGTCAATAGAGGCCCGCACGATCGATCGTAGTTTTCCATCCCGTCCGATCATGCTTTCATCCGATTCAGACGATGGAACAGTCATCTATCAGTCGGAGCAACCATACAATAATTTGGCCCGACCGTTTGAAACACTGAAATGTCGGGTGGGCCGAATTGTTAACAGATTGTTAACAAGTATACCCATGGTGATTGGTATATAAGTTTGCCCACAGTGATTGGTACATAAGTTTGCCCACAGTTATTGGTACATAAGTCTGCCCACAGTGATTGGTACATAACTCTGCCCACAGTGATTGGTACATCAATGATTAGTATATGGCAAACAATGATTAGTTTATGTTTGCCCACATTGACTGATACATAGGTTTGCCAACAATGATTGGTAAATAAGTTTGCCCACGGTGATTGGTAAATAAGTTTGACCACAGTGATTGGTACATTAGTTTGCCCACAGTTATTGATACATAAGTTTCAAAAAGTGAGTGGTAAATAAGTTTCTCCCACAGGGATCTGACAGTTTAGTTCTTCAAAACACAGAAAGTTGGCAACACTTTAAAAATGAACAATAGATTACTACATTTAACCAACCCTCTATACAGTGGCAATCCTAAACTATAACCACTGGCATAGGAACTAGGTTCGCAAAGGTTCTGTAAAACCTCTACTTCCAGTTTACCATTCTCCCTGACTTCTACCAAGCAGTCCAAGAAAGCCAGTTTGTTGTTTTGTACCTCTTCCCTTGTAAATTTGATGTTTTGGTCTACTGCATTAATGTGCTCTGTGAAAGCTTGTACTTCCTTCTTGTGGATTTTAACCCAGGTGTCATCCACATATCTGAACCAGTGGCTGGGTGCTATGCCCTTAAAGGTATTAAGTGCCTGTTTTTCTACCTCCTCCATGTAAAGGTTGGCCACAATAGGTGAAACTGGAGATCCCATAGCACATCCATATTTTTGCTTATAGAACTTATCCCTGTATTTGAAATATGTGGTATTCAGGCACAAGTCCAGTAAGGAACACACCTGTTCTGGGTTGAGATCAGTTCTGCTGGTAGGAGTGCTGTCTTGGCCTAGCCGTTTTCTCACCATGTCAACAGCCTCCTTGGTGGGTATACAGGTGAAGGGAGATGTCACATAATAGGACACCATAGTTTCTTCTGCACCGAGTACTATATCTTCAATCTTGTTGGTGAAATCCTGAGAGTTCTGGATGTGATGCTTAAAACTTCCTACTAATGGTCCTAAGATGTTGGCTAGGTATTTTGCCACCTTGTATGTTCAGCCACTGGTTCAGATATGTGGATGACACCTGGGTTAAAATCCACCAGAAGGAAGTACAAGCTTTCACAGAACACATTAATGCAGTACACCAAAACATCAAATTTACAAGGCAAGAGGTACAAAACAACAAACTGGCTTTCTTGGGCTGCTTGGTAGAAGTTAAGGAAAATGGTAAACTGGAAGTAGAGGTTTACAGAAAACCAACCCACACAGATCAGTATTTGATGTTTGAATCCAACCACATTTTAGATCACAAGCTGGGTGTCATCAGAACCCTGAAACACAGAGCCGAGAATATCCCCACTAGCACAGAGGCGAAGGCTAAAGAAATGAAACATCTCAGTGGAGCCCTTAAAACTTGTGGATATCCAGACTGGGCCTTTGTCCAAAGAAGTAGAAGGAAACAAAAGAACAAGTATACCAACAGTGAAGGGGGAAAGCAAGACAGGAGGAAGAACATGGTCATCCCATATGTAGCAGGGGTCTACGAGAAATTAAGAAGAATTTTCAAAAAACACCGTATCCCTGTCTGCTTTAAACCAAACAACACACTGAGGCAGCAATTGGTACAGCCTAAAGACCCAATACCGAAACACAGGAAAAGTGACATCATATATGCAGTGCAGTGCAGTGAAGAATGCTCTGATTTGTATGTGGGGAGACCAAACAGCAACTGCATCAACGTAAGGTCCAGCACAGAAGAGCCAATTCCTCGGTTCAGGACTCAGCCGTGTACCAGCATCTTAAGGATAAAGGACATACCTTTGAAGATTTTATTGTTAACATATTGGCAACGGAATGTGACTGGTTCATAAGAGGTGTCAAGGAGGCCATTTATGTGAAAATAAAGAAACCAAGCTTAAACAGAGGTGGGGGGTTTTGACACCAACTGTCTGTCATGTACAATGCTGTTTTGACACTTTACTCTGGGCGTTCCAATAACACCTCTTAGCCACTATGCAATCACGCCCTTAACACCTGGCATGTGATATGTAATTGGGATTTTCCGGGTACATAATTCACAGATTCTGTACCAAATCATTCTGAATTGAGAAAGCCAGTCGGATGACTAGCGAAAAGTCTTCAAGAGCTAAACTTCAAGTCCAGTTGACTAATTGAATATAACAGATATCTGACAGTTTAGTTCTTCACAACACAGAAAGTTGGCAACACTTTAAAAATGAAACAATAGATTACTACATTAACCAACCCTCTAAACAGTGGCAATCCTAATCTATAACCACTGGTATAGGAAAACTAGGGTCGCAAAGGTTGCAGTTACGACCGGGCCCTTGAGACCTGGGGGCCGCGACACAGACAGGGTCAGACTGGTCTCAGTTAAAAACAGGATGTCCATAAGTTGATTTGAGTGAGTACCTCAATCTGAGCAGCAGCAGTTGGATCCTGGGAGGTGGGAACAGACAGGCACCCATTGGTATCAAGACTCCCCACTTGCTGCGTCCAGTGTGTGATCATTGTGGGGGTCCCATCTATGGAGCCAGAGAGTGCAGCTGGGAAGGAGGAGGGAGGACCTTTAACATCATCTGGGCGGGATTCTTCTTCAACAGCAATGGGCTTAGAAACTAAACCTGGTTTTTCGGCACTGGCTGCACAGCAGGTAACAAGTCACCTAATGACAGTTATTATTTATCCATCTCAGGATTAACTGCAGATTTGTCCAGTCTGTGTGGGATAGATAAGAGAGTCAGACAGACAATGTATCTCTCTATTTGCCTGTTCTATCTGTCTGTTTCTTTATCTATGTATGTCTAAACTGTCATCTGTCTGTCTCTCTAGCAGTAGCTGTTCTGTTTTATCATCTGCCTGTCTAACTGTACTCTATTATCAGTCTGTCTTTCATCATCAGTCTTGTTCTCCTTATATCAGTAGTGTCTTCATCTATCAGTCTGTCGCTATATCAGTCTGTCTCTTTAGCTATCAGTCTGTCTAAAGGTTCGTGACACACCCTTTATATGCATACCCACAGACAATTTCGGCCGAAACGGCCATTCTCACCCTGTAGCGGGAATATGTTCTTGTTGAGTCCGTGTCCGAGAGCCGGGAAAAGAAAGAGAGTTTCCTTACCTTTCAGTAATTCTGGTGTGGCCTTTATCTACCCTACCTTCTCCTAGGTTTTTCTGAAGAACCAATGCAGCTAGGCTTTCATTCTGAAAAAAAATAGGAGAGAGCTGGTTTATGTAATACGTGGAGAATTGGGTCAGTTTGTCCACAATGTCCCCATAAGTTTGGGAAATCCAGAGCCTAGTCGAGTCAGAGGAGAATCAACTAGGGGTTCAGGTATCAACTTAAAGTTCTGATAAGATATTACTTCCTATCTTATTTCCTTCATAATGGTAAATGGGAATTATGCCACAGCCTCCTTGATAGTTGGGCATATGCCAATTTCATGGATTAGCTTTTGCTCAATCATTATAAATTCGGTTTGGCAATAATGGTATCGTGTTGTCCGGGCTTCGATAATTCCCGATTACAGGAAGGCAAACCTTGGTCCTCCCGAGTCGTTTAAAGGGTTGGGTATCATTTGATTCTATTATTATTTTTTCTTCTACAAATATCTTCAACTCCAGTTTTAAGGTTACCCTGGGTTAAGGACACAAAACCCTGGACGACAGGGCAGTTAGAGAGATGGGGGCAGGACTGTTGTAAATCCTGCCCAACGACTGTCTGTAGACTATCAGGGGTTCAATAAAAGTTTTATCGTTAAAAATGGTGTCTAATTTTTCCCAACCAATCAGATATTATTTAACATTTGAAAGCAACATCTGATGGTTGGGCAAAATAGCTTAGAACATTATTGAAAAACCGTTTGTTTTCAAATTAGATCACAAGGGGATTACAACCTTATTTAGAAACAGACATGTTGGATGAATGGAAGAAAGCATTAACGGCCGTGATGGGCACTACGAATATTAGTTATGCCGTTTTGGTCTTCGCAATGCCCCGCCCAGCGTCTTCCAGATTTCATGAACAATTTCAGGGAATACTTAGACAATTTTGTAGGAAATTATCTGGATGATATTAATATTTTCTTCCTTACAGGATATTTGGGCCCAGGTTAAGTTCTCCAACAATTGAGAGAGAATCATTAGTATGCGAAGCTTAGAAAAATTTAATTTGATCAAAATCCTTTCAACAATGGGCTTATGATAGACCCGTGTTTCTGAGTACTTGATAGGGAACCACCCCATAATCTTAAAGCTCTGCAACAGATTCTGGGGGTTTACTAGGGGTTTTACAGAAGTTTATTAAACCTTTGCCTCCTTGGTGGCCCACTTACCAACTACAAAAGGGGGAAAATCCCACCAATTGGATGATAGGCTTATACCGCTTTGAGCAAAAAAGAAGCTTCGTTTTCATCCTATGTATGGAACCTCTGGCCGCACCACTAGGAACCCCCACCCACAGAACAGGACACAACTGCCATTCTCAGAATACAAACAATATCGTTATACGTGGTGATGTCTATTTACACTGACTCCCCCCACAAGTCCCCCCCACCTACACACTCTTTTATCTCACTTTGACAAAGTTCAATCAAGATAATTCCGGAAGGCCTCCCATCACTACCTCCCCTTAACATTAAAATTTAATAATTCCCAGTAGTCATGAAGCAATGCCACAAAAATCGGGCGTATAGATGTTCTATTCGTTGCGTTCTTCGAGCGTGCTTTCGATAAATGCTTAAACCAAAATGTACCCGTTACACGACCGTAGGGCATCGAAATCCGGGAATTTTCCATTTCCATTTTACCAAAACGCCATGGGCCGAAGCTCAAAACGAGTCTAGCCCTACTCAGAATCACTAACTTACGTACTGAAACTCACCCTACTACGATATGCTTATAACTATATATGCCTCCCCAATACTCTCTGAAGCTAGAGATCTTCCACAAAGACTCCCTAACGATATTTATGGCTGGGCAAATAATCGACCCAAAAATGATATCTTCTCCGTTATACTTATCTGTTTGAAACATACCGATTATATCCCCTTTAACATGTACAACAACTCCAAAGAGGGGACTGACTATGTCTGTTGGCTAAAAGACACAGAATATCCCGCAATGTACTTCCACACACTCGATCCCACAGGGGGAATGGCGGGTCCATGCTTCAGCAGTGGCCAGTGGTTCCAACTATTAAAACACACAGATTGGGGCTTTGAACCAGGATGGTTAGTGATATTCAACCTAGGGCGTCTCTATGGGATCCAAAAATATTCCTGTAGGTAAGGATCTTTAAAACTTCCAGAGCAACACCAGGTGTGAGAGAAATAGTTTAGAAAAATCCCTAAACTGAGATGCTTTCCCCCTTGCCTTTATGGAACCCTCGTCCACAGCTGTAAGACCGGTGCCACAAGCTACATCGGTTAAACAAGAAAATTATGGAGGGGTAATAGATTTTCTCCACAAATTTTACAGGAAGAATTCCAGATTAAGAAGATTAAATTAAAATTCAGGTGCCACAAATTTTCACTACTATCTCTAAGTAACGCCAATTTATCCCAACCACTTCCCATAAATTCAATCACACTACCTCTCTATTTGGACGAAAACATTTACGGCGGGCCCATCACAACAAAAAGTTGATTTCAGTTTGCTTATCAGGATATTATGGGAACAAGATATAGGTTTCTTCCAATCCCAGAACTCGTATGGGCAGACTATGGAAACCGCTACGAATCCTCCATGCACATCTCGACAAGGATGAACCTCTACAAAATAATCTTCGTTGGTACATTACACCCCAACTAGTGAATAAACTGTTCCCAATCAACCGCCAAACTGCTGGGATGTGACGCCCAATGGATCTCTAATACATAGCTTACTGAGGAATGTCCTTTATACAACCAGGTGGATGTCAGTCCAGCATATCATACGTAAAATACACTGAAAATCATGTCCTTCGAGCTCTACAACTTACTCTCTCTCCCCCAACATACCTACCCATGTCAGCCAAACACTGATGATTGCATATCTAACGGCGGGCATATGAATTATTAACGCCAACCCCTAATGAGAGACAAAATGACACATTTAGAAAGTAGGTGGTGCCCGTGGATAAAAATGGTAAAATAATATTATACAAGAAACGGAAAGGATATGGGACTGAGGGTTTGAACAGTAAAATTGAAAATTTAGGTCGTATAATACTATGGTTCAAGAAGAACCCAACGCTAGGAAGCTAACTTAAGAAACTCCCGGGGAATATTCTGTTGTAGTCCAATAGATAACTGGAACTGAATATGTAGTCTTGAAAGTACGTTTCGCTGTCATCCCGACTGGGCTTTTCAATTACGAACTGACCCCTGTACAAGATCTGTGGCAAATGTTACCTTACCCTGAAAATCCCAATTCGCATACACAGCCATTTGGTGTTAAGGGTTACGGAGCACAGGGACCACGACGGAACACACGAGAGACGGAGTCCGGAGCAGGGACCAGTAACACCGAGGCGAGACCGCGCACGGGGGCACGAGAGAACCAGTGAGCTGACACACGGAGACATTATGAGTCCTACGCCACATCAACCACAGCGGATAGCCCCCGTGTGAAGACTCAAATACTAGTGATCTTGGCACAGTCGCGTTTGCAGACCACTACACGTGAGTGGATGTCGTCTCTCCTTAGAGAGCGGCAGGAAACACGGCAACGTTCACGACCAGTAGTAACATTACAATCTCTCAAAGGTATGCCTTTATCCTTAAGATGCAGATAACGGTGAGTCTGACCCGCGGCTTGGCTCTCTGTGCTGGCCATTATACGTTGATGCAGTTGCCTGTTTGGTCTCCCCACTACCAATCAGAGCTTCTTCACTGCAATGCATGCCATATATATGTCGCTTTTCTTGTGTTTCGGTATTGGGTCTTCGATGACCATTGCTGCCTCAGTGTGTGTCGGGTTTACGAGAAGCGGATACGAGTTTTTTGAAATATTCTTCTTAATTTCTCGGAGACCCCTGCTAAACTATGGATGGATGACCAGTCTTTTTGGTCTGCTTTTCCCCTTCACTGTGGTATTCGTTGTTCTTTTCTTTCCTTTCTATTCTTTTGAACAAAGGCCCAGTCGGGATATCCACAAGTTTTTTTAAGGGCTCCTCTGAGCGTTCATTTCTAGCCTTCGCCTCCTGATAGTGGGAGTTCTCGGCTCTGTGTGCAGGGTTCTGATGACCCCCAGCTTGTGATCTAAAGGGTCTGGTGCGGAGTCAAAACATCCAAATACTGAGTCTGTGGTGTGGTTTTATGGAAACCTCTATTAGCTTCCAAGTTTACACATCTTTCCTGAACTTTACCAAAGCAGTCAAGAAAGCCCGTTTGTTCGTTTTGTAACTTTCCCTTGTAAATTTGATGTTGTGGTCTACCGCATTAATGTGTTCGTGAAAGCGGTTTGTACTCCTTCTGGTGGATTTTAACCCAGGTGTAATTCCACCCATATCTGAACCAGTGGCTGGGGTGCATGCCCTTAAAGGTATTAAGCGCAGTGTTTCTACCTCCTCCATGTAAAGGGTTGGCCACAAAGGTGAAACTGGCACCGCCCGATACCATAGCCACATCCATGTTTGTTGCTTATACATTGTATTTAAAAATAGGTGGTATTCAGGCACAAGTCCAACAAGGAACACACTGTTCTGACCGGTTGGATCAGTTCTGTGGTAAGAGTGATGTCTTGGCCAAGCGTTTTCTCAACCAAGTCAACAGCCTCATGGTGGGTATACAACGTGAAGAGAGCAGAGATGGTCCTAATTGAATAAACAGATATACATGACCTGGATGAATTGAGAACCTTCACAAGCGCATATCCTTGGGGAATATAGGTAAATTAAAGTGAGGAGACAATGCGAATATTGAAATGCTTTCTTGTAAAATAATGGCATATACTATGGTGAATCTATGAGAGTTTATTGCAGTAACGCAAGAACCAGCGGGAGGAAGCTCCTACAATATGTACCATTTTTTTTTAAGTGTGGAATGCCCTTTGTAACAGGCTTTTTTAAGGGATAGAGGCATTGGTTGAGGGGGCTGACATCCCATTACAGTTTATGATCTGACCACAAAAAACCTTAAGTAAGTGAAACCGCTAAATGCTTGAACCCTAGAACCAAGCTCGTTGGGCACGTTTTTCTCCAGGTTCTAATTAGCGCAATAACTACAACGGGTTCCAAAAAATTGAAGGTGATGGCTCTTCCGCAAGTGTGTATGTCTGAATAATGAGGAAGAGACCCTGTACCTTTTTTTCCCCCAGGGCCACAACCAATCCTCTCTGTTGATGTCTTGTTATTGGGTCCTTAGACTCGGGGGGAAACCGAAAAATTGGCTTCGTGCCATTTTGTCTCTTCATTTTTAGGTACTCAGCAGTTAATGACTCCAAGTTGTCGGGTCATGCACTGTTCATTATGTCACGTTATGCTTTGGGGCTTCCATGCTCGGGACACCAAAAATTAAATGCATGGAAAACTTGCACGTCTCGTATCATAGCAAAACTCCGTGCAGCTCCAACAGGTAATCTTGTACCCCTACCTAATCCTGAAAGACATTGGGACACATTATTCCTGGGAATTTTAAGGTGGATCTCTAAATCACATGAATTTTCTACTATCTACTGGCGTTGTAGTAATGAGCGTTCAGTAAAATGGCCAGTGTTCATTACCTACACTACATTCAGCCAAAGAATTATCTATCATTTGTTCAGATCTGTTACAGGTATACACCATGGCCGCTCTGAATTATAGCAATATGAAAATATTTGCTTCTATGGCGCTTGCCCTGCTAAGTTAAAAGGACCATAGGTTCGGATGAAAACATGCTGTCCTGTCTTATCATCGGTTTTGTCCGGCGCCGTGTTGGTTGGTTAGTTTTTTCTTTGGCCAGCACGATGAACGATTGGCTGCTTTGGAGTGAAAGACGCATCCAATCGTTCAAGTATTGCAGGGACCCTGATGGAGATCTTCTTCCCTCCAGAGATAAGAAAAAAGCTCTATATAGGTCACAGTAATCATTATGGCAGGGCCGAGATCTTCCAAGCAGCCACTGAAGCGTGGAAACAGGAGAGTGTGGGAGAGTGTCAGACTGATGGACATCCCTAGTGTGCCTGCATTCAGGGACATTTCTAGCCATTTGGTGCCATAGCGTGATAGACGCATCCCGTCTCGCCTTAAAGTCGCAGTCGTGTGTTACTATCAGAGCCCTTGCATTACCTTTTCAGTGCCAGCATTTCACAGAGATTTGCTATTAACCCTTCAGTGCAAGACAGAGTTATTACATTTAACGACCCAGAGTTGACTTAAACCCTTTTGCTAGGTCCGCTTACAAGATTACTAGAGTCACTGCTATTAATATTTCTCAGTACCCGAGAGTTTATACATTAACCTTTTAGCTGCCAGCATTGGACACAGCTATTACAGATGTACCTGCTCAGTCTCCTCCATGAAATGTTCATCCTCACTACTTAGTTCAATTTTGAAGAGTGGGGGAAGGAAGAAAAGAGCGCCTCACCAGGGCCCCCCACACAGGGAAGGCACATTGAATAAGATTCTTTCATGGGTATTCACAGGGGCCACTGTATTAAAGATGCAGCAGCTTTTACCTGTCATTTTAGAACGTTTCTACTCATTTCTATTAGTGGCTCATCCTCCCCCCTCCTTTCCCACCTCATTTCATTTTTTCAATAGGTGAAACTGGAGATCCCATAGCACATCCATGTTTTTGCTTATCCCTGTATTTAAAATAGGTGGTATTCAGGCACAAGTCCAACAAGGAACACACCTGTTCACAGGATGTCCATAACGTTGATTTGAGTGAGTACCTCAATCTGAGCAGCAGCAGTTGGATCCTGGGAGGTGGGAACAGGCAGCAACTGGACACTCCCCATTGGCTGCGTCCATGTGTGTGATCATTGTGGGCGGGTCCCATCTACTGGAGCCAGAGAGTGCAGCCTGGGAAGGAGGAGGGAGGACCTTTAAACATCATCTGGGCGGGATTCTTCTTCAACAGCAATGGGCTTAGAAACTACAACCTGGTTTTTCAGGCACTGGCTGCACAGCAGGTAACAAAGTCACCTAATGACAGTTTATTTATTTATCTCTCTCAGGATTAACTGCAGATTTGTCCAGTCTGTGTGGGATAGATAAGAGAGTCAGACAGACAATGTATCTCTCTATTTCTGCCTGTCTCTATCTGTCTGTTTCTTTATCTATCTGTATGTCTAACTGTCTATCTGTCTGTCTCTCTAGCTAGCTAGCTGTCTGTTTATCTATCTGCCTGTCTAACTGTACCTCTATCTATCAGTCTGTCTTTCTATCTATCAGTCTTGTTCTCCTTATATCAGTATGTCTCTCTATCTATCAGTCTGTCGCTATATCAGTCTGTCTCTTTAGCTATCAGTCTGTCTAAAGGTTCGTACACACCCTTTATATGCATACCCACAGACAATTCTCGGCCGAAACGGCCATTCATCCCCTGTAGCGGAAATATGTTCTTGTTGAGCTCCGTGTCCGAGAGCCGGGACAAGAAAGAGTTTCCTTACCTTTCAGTAATTCTGGTGTGCCTTTATCTACCACTACCTCTTCTCCTAGGTTTTCTGAAGAACCAATGCAGCTAGGCTCTTTCCATTTCTGAAAAAAATAGGAGAGAGGCTGGTTTATGTTAATACTGTGGAGAATTGGGTCAGTTTGTCCACAATTGTCCCCATAAGGTTTTGGGAAACTCCAGAGCCTAGTCGAGTCAGAGGAGAATCAACAAGGTGTTCAGGTATCACCTTAAAGTTCTGATAAGATATTACTTCCTATCTTTATTTCCTTTCATAATGGTAAAGGGAATTATGCCCAAGCCTTCCTTGATAGTTGGGCATTAGCCAATTTCATGGATTTAGCTTTTGCTCAATCATTATAAATTCCTGGTTTGCAATAATTGGATCAAGTGTGTGTCCGGGCTATCGATAATTCCCGATTACAGGAAGGCAAACCTTGGTTTACTCCCGAAGTCTGTTTAAAGGTTTGGGTATTTCATTCTGAATCTATTATATTTTTTCTTCTTAAAATATCTTCAACTCCAGTTATTTAAGGTTTACCCTGGTTAAGGAAACAAAACCCTTGGGCGACAGGGCAGTTAGAGAGATGGGGGCAGGACTGTTGTAAATCCTGCCCAAACGACTGTCCTGTAGACTATCAGGGAGATTCAATAAAAGTTCTTATCGTTAAAAATGGTGCTAATTTTTCCCCAACCAATCAGATATTATTTAACATTTGAAAGCTAACATCTGATTGGTTGGGGCAAAATTAGCTTAGAACTTTCATTGAATAACCATGTTTGTTTTCTAAATTAGATTCACAAGGGGATTACAACCTTATTAGAAACAGACATGTTGATGAATGGAAGACAGCATTTAACAGCCGTGATGGGCACTACGAATATTTAGTTATGCCTTTTGGTCTTCGCAATGCCCCAGCAGTCTTCCAGGATTTCATGAACGAAATTTTCAGGGAATACTTAGACAATTTTGTAGTAAATTATCTGGATGATATTTTAATTTATTCTTCTTCATTACAGGAATATTGGGCCCAGGTTAAGTTCTCCAAAAATTGAGAGAGAATCATTAGTATGCGAAGCTAGAAAAATTTAATTTTGATCAAAATATCCTTTCAAACAATGGGCTTATGATAGATCCCTCGGTTTCTGCAGTACTTGATAGGGAACCACCCCATAATCTTAAAGCTCTGCAAAGATTCTGGGGGTTTACTAGGGGTTTTACAGAAGGTTTATTAAAACCTTTTCCTCCTTGGTTGCCCCACTTACCAACCTAACAAAGAAGGGGAATAATCCCACCATTTGGTATGATAAGGCTTATACAGCCTTTGAGAAATTAAAAGAAGCCTTCTGTTTCATACTATGTATGGAACCTCTGGCCGCACACACTAGGAACCACCCACAGATACTAGGACTACAACTGCCATTCTCAGAATACAAACTATCTTTATACGTGGATGATGTCCTATTTACACTGACATCCCCCCAAAAGTCCCTCCCCCACCTACACACTCTTTTATCTCAATTTGACAAAGTCAATCAAGATAATTCGGAAGGCCTCCCTATCAACATACCTCCCCACATTAACATTTAAAATGTTAAAATTCAATTTCCCTTAGGCTGAGGCCACATTACAACGCACAGGAATCGCACAAAAAATCGCGAGCGTTATCACACGCGATTGTGTGCGCTTTTCTTGTGCGTTCGCCTTTGCGTTCGTGTTTTGCGCATGCGTTTTTGCCATTTCGCGTTAAGGAAACGCTGCGTTAACGCACCAAAAATGGTGAACGCATGCGTTACCAAAACGCTAACGGACGCGCAATCGCATGTGCATCGGAAATCGCGGGAATTTTTGCGTTCCCGCGATTTCCATTTTAGCAAAAATCGCATGCGCAATCGCGAGCGCGAAACGCGTGCGCAAACGCGCTAGTGTGGCCTAGCCCTTACTCATGGAAATCAGACTAACTTAAATACTGTACCTAGGAACACACATTACCCCCTACTACGATATGCTTTATAAATATATTATCCTCCCAAATCTCTCTAGAATCTAGAGAGATCTTCCACAATAGACTCCCTACCGATATTATGGCTGGGCAGAATAACTACCCTAAAAATGAATATACTTCTCCGTATACTTTATCTGTTTGAAACATTACCGATTAATATCCCCTTTAACATGTTACAACAACTCCAAAAGAGGGGACTAGACTATGTCTGGTTGGCTAAAAGACACAGAATATCCCGCAATGTACTTACCACACCTCGATCCCACAGGGGACTGGCGGTCCCATGCTTTCAGCAGTGGCCCAGTGGTCCCAACTATTAAAACACACAGCTTGGGTGATTCTGGAACAGGAATGGTTAAGTGATATCAACCTAGGCGTTCTTCTATGGGATTACCAAAAATATTCCTGTAGTAAGGATCTTTTACAAACTTCCAGATGCACACCAGGTGTGGAGAAATAGTTAAAAAATCCCATAATACTGAGATGCTTTCCACCCTTCTGCCTTTTATAGGGAACCCCTCTCTCCCAGCCTGTAAGACCGGGCCACAAGCTACATGGTTTAAACAAAGAAATATTATGAGGGTAATAGATTTTCTCCACAAATTTACAGGAGAACTTCCCAGATTCATAGAATTTAAATTAAAATTCCAGGTTCCACAAAATTTTCACTACTTTTATCTCTAAGTACGCCACTTTATCCAACACACTTTCCATAAATTTCAATTCACATACCTCTCTTATTTGGAGAAAACATTTTACGGCGGGCCCAATCAAAAAGGTTTGATTTACAGTTGCTTACAGGAATATTATGGGAACAAGATATAGGTTCTCCAATCCC
This sequence comes from Hymenochirus boettgeri, assembly GCA_019447015.1. Classification (NCBI taxonomy): domain Eukaryota; kingdom Metazoa; phylum Chordata; class Amphibia; order Anura; family Pipidae; genus Hymenochirus; species Hymenochirus boettgeri. The sequence goes on from JAACNH010001254.1 coordinate 16,786, forward strand.
AGAATCAGTATGGGCAGACATATGGGAAACCGCTAAAGAATCCTCCATCTGCACACTCTACAAGGAGAACCTCTACAAAATAATCTTACGTTGGTACCATACACCCCAACTATTGAATAAACTGTTCCCTAATGCAACCCCAAACTGCTGGAGATGTGACTGCCCAATGGGATCTCTAATACATAGCTTCTGAGAATGTCCTTTTATACAACCATGTTGGAGGTCAGTCCAGCATATCATACGTAAAATACTGGAAAATCTTGTTCCTTCAGAGCTTCTAATCAACTTACTCTCTGCCCCCCCAACATACCTAACCCATGTAGCCCAAAAAATGATGTTGCATATTCTAACGGCGGGCATATGGAATATCTAACAGCACTAATAGAGAGCAAAATGACAACATTTTAGAAAGTATGGGTGCCCTGGGATAAAAAATGGAATAATATTATAACAGAAAGGAAAGGATAATTGGGACTGAGGGCTGAACAGTAAAATTGAAATTTAGAGTCCGTAATAACATACTATGGTCAAGAAGACAACCAAACGCTAGGAAGCTAATTAAGAAACTCCTTGGGGAATATCTGTTGTATTCAATTAGATCAACTGGACTTGAAATGTAGTTCTTGAAGACGTTTCGCTAGTCATCCGACTGGCTTTTTTTTCACTCAGGAATGATTGTACAAGAATCTGTGCAATATGTACCTGGAAAAATCCCAATTAGCATATCACAGCAGGTGTAAGGGTGTGGTGTTGTAGTGGCATAAGAGTGGTAAGAGGTGTTATAGGAACGCCCAGAGTAAGGTGTTAAAACAGCATTGTACATGCAGACAGTTGGTGTCGAACCCCCCCACCTCTATTTAGGCTTGGTTTCTTATTTTCACATAAATGGCCTCCTTAACACCTCTCTTGAACCAGTCACGTTCCTTGCCATATGTTAACATTAAAATCTTCAAAGGTATGTCCTTTATCCTAAGATGCGATACACGGCTGAGTCCTGACCCGAGAGAATTGGCTCTTCTGTGCTGGGCCATACGTTGATGCAGTTGCGTTTGGTCTCCCCACATACAAATCAGAGCATTCTTCATGCACTGCACTGCATATATGATGTCGCTTTTCTGTGTTTCGGTTATTGGGTCTTTGGATGTACCAATTGCTGCCTCAGTGTGTTGTTCGGTTTAAAGCAGACAGGGATACGATGTTTTTTGAAAATTCTTCTTAATTTCTCGGAGACCCCTGCTACATATGGGATGACCATGTTCTTTCTCCTGTCTTGCTTTTCCCCTTCACTGTGGATTCGTGTTCTTTTCTTTCCTTCTACTTCTTTGACAAGGCCCAGTCTGGATATCCACAAGTTTTAAGGGCTCCTCTGAGATGTTTCATTTCTTTAGCCTTCGCCTTGTGCTAGTGGGGATGTTCTCGGCTCTGTTTGCAGGTTCTGATGACCCCCAGCTTGTGATCTAAAGGGTGGTGGGAGTCAAACATCAAATACTGATCTGGTTTGTGTTGGTTTTCTGTAACCTCTACTTCCAGTTTACCATTTTCCTTAACTTCTACCAAGCAGTCCAAGAAAGCCAGTTTGTTGTTTTGTACCTCTTCCCTTGTAATTTGATGTTTGGTTGTACCGCATTAATGTGTTCTGTGAAAGCTTGTACTTCCTTCTGGTGGATTTAACCCAGGTGTCATAACATATCTGAACCAGTGGCTGGGGCGATGCCCTTAAAGGTATATTAAGCGCCTGTGTTTCTACCTCCTCCATGTAAAGGTTGGCCACAATAGGTGAAACTGGAGATCCCATAGCACATCCAGTTTTTTGCTTATCCCTGTATTTAAAATAGGTGGTATTCAGGCACAAGTCCAACAAGGAACACACCTGTTCTGGGTTGAGATCAGTTCTGCTGGTAAGAGTGCTGTCTTGGCCCAGCCGTTTTCTCACCATGTCAACAGCCTCCTTGGTGGGTATACAAGTGAAGAGAGATGTCTAATTGAATACAACAGATATACCATGACCTGGATGAATGAGAACCTTCACAAGCATATTCCTTGGGGAATATAGGTAAATAAAGTGAGAGCAATGCGAATATTGAAATGCGTATGTAAATAATGCATATACTATGTGAATCTCTGAGAGTTTATGTCAGTAACGCAATAACCAGGGGAGGAAGCTCTACAATATGTACATTTTTTTTTTTAAGTGTGGACATGCCCTTTAAACAGGCTTTTAAGGGATAGAGGCATTGGTTTGAGGGGGCTGAACATCCCATTACAGTTTATACTGACCACAAAAACCTTAAGTACATTGAAAATGCTAAATGCCTGAACCCTAGACAAGCTCGTTGGGCACTTTTTCTCCAGGTTTAATTTCAGGATAACTTACATACCTGGTTCCAAAAATATTGAAGCTGATGCCTCTTCCCGCAAGTTTGTATGTTCTGAATAATCAGAGGAAGAGACCCCTGTACCTTTTATTTTCCCCCAGGGCTCACAACCAATCCTCCTCTTGTTGATTTGTCTGTTATTGGGTCCTTATGACTCTGGGAAACCTGAAAATTTGCTTTTCGTGCCATTGTCTCTTCATTTTTAGGTACTTCAGCAGTTTCATGACTCCAAGTTGTCGGGTCATCACTGTGTCATTACTGTCACGTTATGTTTGGTGGCCTTTCCATGTCTCGGGACACCAAAAAAATAATGTTGAAACTTGCACAGTCGGTACTCATAGCAAAACTCCCCGTAGAGCTCCAACAGGTAATCTTGTACCCCTACCTATTCCTGAAAGACCTTGGACCCATCTATCCTTGGATTTTAAGGTGGATCTTCCTAAATCACATGAATTTTCTACTATTTGGGTTGTAGTTAATAGGTTCAGTAAAATGTCACACTTTGTTCCATTACCTAACCTACCTTCAGCCAAAGAATTATCCTAGTCATTTGTTCAGCATATCTTTTGTTTACATGGTATACCCATGGCCGCTCCTGCCATTAAGCAATATGAAAATATTGCTCATGGCGCGTGCCCCTGCTAAGTTAAAAAGGCACATAGGTTCTGCATGCAAATACTGCTGTCCTGTCTATCCTGGTGTCGGCGCCGTGTTAGTTTCACTTTGGCAGCACGATGATCCGATTGGCTGCTTTGGAGTGAAAGACGGATCCAATCGTTCCACGCTATTGCATGGACCCTGATTGGCTTCTTCTTTCACTCCAGAGCATAGCAGCTAATCGGATCACAGTAATTCATTTAGGGGCAGGGCCGAGACTTCCAAGCAGCACTGAAGCTGTGGAACAGGAGAGAGTGTCACTGACTGATGGACATCCCTGAGTGTGCCTGCATTCAGGGCCATTTCTAGCCATTTTGGTGCCCTAGCGTGATCAGAACGCAATCCCGTCTCGCTTAAAAGTGCAGTAGTGTGGCCTATCCAAGAGTATTGGCATTACCATTTTTAGTGCCAGCATTTCCCCAGAGTATTGCTATTAACCCTTCAGTGCCAGCAGAGTATTACATTTAAACCTGACCCAGAGTTTGCCATTAAACCCTTAGTGCTAGCACGTTACAAGAGTACTAGAGTACTGCTATTAATATTTTCAGTACAAGCAGAGTATTACCTTTAACCCTTTTAGCTGCCAGCATTGACATGATATACAGTATGTACCTGCTTTCTATGTCTCCTCCATTGAATTGTTCACTCCTCACCTACTCTTAGTTCTAATTGTGAGAGTTGGGTGGAAGGAAGAAAGAGGCAGGGATAAAGATCTCATGGCTGCTAGTCACAGGGGCCACTGTTATAAAGTATGCAGCAGTTTTTACCTGGCATTTTAGAACTGTTCTCCTCAGTTCTATTAGCTGAGCTCATCCTCCCCCTCCTTCCTTCACCTTCAGTTTATTTGCAACATTGTTTCCAAGAGTGTGTGGTGTTCAGGCTCTGTACTAAATACAATGTTGCAAATTACAGCAGCAGAACAAGGAGAGCAGTTCTGAAACTGAAAGTAAAAGCTGACAGGGAGAAAACTGGGTGCCCTGGTTTAATATAGGCGCCCTAGCACTTTGCCTGGGTGGCTTATGCCTAAAAACAGCCCTGCTTGCACTGTGCAACCTTTGGATCTGATCAATTTTTCTGCAGTCAGCCACCTGCATGCAGGGCCGGATTTACCATTAGGCACAATAGGCACGCGCCTAGAGGCGCCTGAGGTTGGAGGGGCAGCTGTCAATCTCCTCCCACCAATAGTCTATTTTCTTCCCCCAAAAAGAGAAAGTGGGTGTGGTTTAGGGGCGTGGTCTGTGTTTCGGGGTGGGGCTAAGGGCGCCAGGCTCTTTGGGCCTACAGGCTCCTGAGGGGTAAATCTGGCCCTGCCTGTATGGCAGATGGGGTGAATGTTGAATGGCCAGGAATGATGCTGGCAGCTCTGGGCTTGCTTTCCTAAAGGTTCATACACACGTGCGATCACGGGTCCCGACCCGCAACATACGATGTGTCCAAACGTTCGTTTCGGCCGATAATCGGCCCATGTATGGGCACTTTATCGTCTGTTCGGTCGGGGATCGTTGCCCGACCGACCGGGCGGATCTCCGACTGACCGGCCATTTAAACAGATAAAGGGCCCATACACAGGCTGTTTATCGGCCGAAACAAATGTTCGGACATATTGTGCGTCGCGGGTCGGGACCCGCGATCACACATGTGTACGAGGCTTTAGTTTTAATTAACTCTTGACAGTGTGACTCAGATTATCAAAAGTTAATCAAATGCAAACCCAGAGCTGGAACTATTAGCATCCCAGGCCATTCATGCATTAAATGAGCTGACTGAGCCTCTTGTAATGGTAGGCCTCTTCAAATATTGTATCAAACCAAGTGCACAACTGGTACTGCCCCCCCCACACACAGTTAGTAACAAACAGTAGTCAACATAGTATATATAAAACCCTAATTAACCAACCATATAATTGATATTACGCTGTGTAAGGGAAACAAAGTGCTATAAAAGATGCTTAATGTCTTTGGTAAAAAAAAAAAATTGTTTGGTAAAATACATCCCATCCCGTCACATGCTCCAGATTTTATTTCATCTTTATATTGGCTTTCTAAATCAAGGCATTAATTAGGCAAAGATAATAGGCAACTTACGAAAGAGCAATGAGAACTATGGTCTCCAAAAAAACTTTCATAGTTCGGACAAATTCGAACTTCGAACTCGAAGTTTGGGTTTTTCGAACTCGCCGACTTATTTTTGTTAATTGTCAAAATTTTCAATAATTGTCGAATTCTCAAATCAGTGACCCTCAAATGTAGCATTCGATTTCGGTTAACCTCGAATGTAGCCTTTGATTTCAGTAACCCTCAAATGTATTGTTCAGTAACCCTTAAATGTAGCATTTGATTTCAGTAACTCTCAAATTTAGCCTTCGATTATGGTAACTCTCGAATGTATCATTCAGTAACCCTTGAATGTAGCGTTTGATTTCGGTAACTCTCAAATTTAGCCTTCGATTATGCTAACTCTCGAATGTATCATTCAGTAACCCTTGAATGTAGCGTTTGATTTTGGTAACTCGAGTTTAGCCTTCGATTATGGTAACCCTCGATTATATCGTTCAGTAACCCTTGAATGTATAGTTCGGTGACCCTTGAATGTAGCATGTGATTTCGGTAACCCTGGAGTTTAGCCTTCGATTATGGTAACTCCCTGTTAGGATTGCATTTATGCATTGCACCTGAATCAACATGGGCAATGCACAAGATGTGCAATAGTGCAGGAAATGTCACTAATGGGGAAAAACTGAGCGACCAAGCCAGGGATAAATGAACAGACAATTTTTAACAAAATGCAAGGAATATAAATGATAATAAAGCAGATGTAGACATTAACTTCATGCACTACAACATGCATACATACAAAGGTAACGCAAAACAATCTCCCTGCAGGCAAGTGTATTTAATGAGCATACACCTGCAGACCGTAGTACATACAATTAGCCTACTCTGCATAGGATGTTAATGCAGAGTAAACCAAGTATATCCAAATGTGTGCACACAGACCCAAAACCCAGGAAGATAAAAATAACAAAAACCCAATAATACGCCAACTAAAAGGCAGCAGGCAAATGGGTAGAAGAACGGGAAAGATAAACCGAGAGAATAAAAAAACAGGAATCACTAGGAAGAGAATGGCACAAGGAAGCGCAGGACAAAACATAGGAGGATAACCAGAAACGGACTGGAAAACACGGACTGCTGACTCCGGCTGGAAGGGCTAGGACACAGGATACGGAGAGTACAATGACCTAGCACTGAAGCAATGGTGTGCTGGCCTAATGCAGACCTGGAAGGTCAGGTGACCGATCTCCTCCCAGCAACAGTCCTGAACACCACCCGTTCCTGAGGCAGAGAGCCCTCTGCTGGTGGGCAGCTAGAAGCTTAAGACGCGAGATCTCTGAGGAGAACAACGACATCTGCTGGTGGAAAAGAGGAAGTTCACGTAGGCAACTCATAAAGTCAGTAACAGATCGTGACACTCCCGAATGTATTGTTCAGTAACCCTCAAATGTATCGTTCAGTAACCCTCCAATGTATCGTTCAGTAACCCTCAAATGTATCGTTCAGTAACCCTTGAATTCGGCTGTAACCCTCAAATGTAGCAAAAATGCACCCATCGTGAGGATAGTTACAGGGCTATATACCGAGAGCCGTTATTGGCTATTTGTGTCTTAAAGTCACGTTAACCAATGTACCAAGCGATAACGTGACTTTAAGACACAACTAACAACAGTTGCGACGTTACACAAAATTTGTGGCGAGCAAACGCTGCAACCAGTGTATTGAGCTGTTAACGGCTCTTTAAGAAGTAATCTCTAACGCCAGCAGATAGCTGTCACTAAAGATTCACAAAAGGCAAACTCCAGTCACAATGCACTGAGAGCCACTTTCAGCTTAGTCCATTGCCTAATGGGGGTAATAGAAAGTGATAGCAACTCTCGGTACATAGCTCTGTTAGTTTTTAAATGAGTTTTGGTGATATAGACATGTTCCCCAGACCATTTCCCAGGTGCTAGAGCCATTTACAGTAAGTTACCATTGCTATTTTAACTGTGTTTAATCTGAAATTTTCAAACTATTTCTCCCCTTTGACTTTAATTGTTTTTTTTTTCTTATTACCAAACATCCGAACTGTTATTGAAGTTCGGAAGTTTGAAAACGTTCTGCCATTTCTACTAATCAGGAGATAGTATGGTCAAAAGTTAATGTCCCTGCTTCTGTTTAGTCCCTTGAGCGAGCCTCTGATAGATTATAGCACAATAGCATCATAAATGCTAACCCCCTTAATGTTCAGGTCATTATAAAAGTTTTCAATAACTCAAGCATGACTTTCTCCTGCACATGTTATGTCATATAAGGCATGATCCAGCAATTGGAAGCACACACCTAAGGGAGTACATGAGGGAGTTCAGAACCAGAGGCATTTCACCCCTGCTTCCCGTGTGCAGATAGTGCTGGGGGATCAGGGGCGTACCTGCAGGGGCTCGGGCCCCCCCCATGAGATTGGAGGCCCGGCCCCTGACACCATCCTTCCTCCACAATCTCAGTAGTGACCAGCAGTTTTTAAACATACGTGCGATCAGTTGTTAAAAAGACTGGACACGAACATCTGGAACTGAACCGCTGCAGAGATTGTGGGTTTTTGGCGGGCCTTTTCAGTCCTAAATACCAATTCCCTTCACTAACACTACACAACAACAAGTGCACACACATCTAGTGATGCATCCCACCACCTACCCCAAGGTGCCGTTTCCATGGCAACCATACCTATAGGGTCCATAGACTCTATAGTGGGAAGTCCAAAGGCAGATATACACCTACTGACACAACTTTCCCCCATTACACACTTCCCTTTCCATGGCAACCATACCTAAATCTTTAAAAAGTCACTTTTTTTGTCATAAATACAAAACCAATACCCTGCGCATCTCATATCTGCCTTCAGATTTCCCACTATAGAGTCTATGGACCCTATAGACATGGTTGCCATGGAAACAGCACCTTGGGGTAGGTGGTGGGATGCATCACTAGATGTGTGTGCACTTGTTTTTATGTAGTGTTATGGGTATTGGATTTGTATTTAGGACTGATTTTTTTTTTTTCAAGGATTGAGGTATGGTTGCCATGGAAATGGAAGTGTGTAATGGGTGCAAAGGTGTATCAGTAGGTGTATACAGCAGCCCTTTGGTTCTAAACAAAGACACATCTTTGCATGTATTAAAGTGCGATTGTAAACACCTACTGATACACCTTTCCACCCATTACACACTTCCATTTCCATGGCAACCATACCTCAATCCTAAAAAAGTCAAATTTTTTGTCACAAATACAAAAATAATACCCTTTAACACTGCACAAAAACATGTGCACACACTTTTTGATGCATCCCTCCACCTACCCCACGGTGCCGTTTTCATGGCAACCATACCTATAGGGTCCATAGACTCTATAGTAGGAAATCTGAATTAGGTAAATATGAGATGAAGTAAAAGGGCCCTGGCATACCCTATAGATTTCTATAGGGTCCACCACAGGATACCCTATAGAAATCTATAGGGTATGCCGGAGCGCAATTATGGCATCTCATATCTGCCTTCGGATTTCCCACTATAGAGTCCATGGACCCTATAGGTATGGTTGCCATGGAAACGGCACCTTGAGGTAGGAAGTGGGATGCGTCTCTAGATGTGTTTGCACTTGTTATGTAGTGTTAAAGGGAGTTCTGAGTTTTTAAGGATTGAGGTATAGTTGCCATGGAAACGGAAGTGTGTAATGGATGCAAAGGTGTATCAGTAGGTGTATACAGCAGCACTTTGGTTCCAAACAAAGACACACCTTTGCATGTATTAAAGTGCTATTGTATACACCTACTGATACACCTTTTCACCCATTACACACTTCTGTTTCCATGGCAACCATACCTAAATCCTTAAAAAGTAACTTTTTTATAAAACCAATACACTTTAACGCTACACAGGTGCACATACTTTCTAATGCATCCCTCCACCTACCCCACGGTGCCGTTTCCATGGCAAGCATACCTATTGGGTCCATAGACTATATAGTGGGAAATCCGAAGGCAGATATGAGATGACGCAAAGGCACCCGGCATACCCTATAGATTTCTATAGGGTCCACCGCAGGATACCCTATAGAAATCTATAGAGTATGTCGGACACATTTATGTCATCTCATAACTGCCTTCGGATTTCCCACCATAGAGTCTATGGACCCTATAGGTATGGTTGCCATGGAAACGGCACCTTGGGGTAGGAGGTGGGATGCATCACTAGATGAGTGTGCACTTGTTGTTGTGTAGTGTTAAAGGGTATTGGTTTTGTATTTAGGATTGAAAAACTGAGTTTTTCAGGATTGAGGTATGGTTGCCATGGAAATGAAAGTGTGTAATGGGTGCCAAGGTGTATCAGTAGGTGTATACAGCAGCACTATGGTTCCAAACAAAGACACACCTTTGCAGGTATTAAAGGTGTGTCTAGATTTCTATAGGGTATGGTGGACCCTATAGAAATCTATAGAGTATGCCAGGGCCCTTTTTTGTCATGTCATATCTGCCTTCGGATTTCCTACTATAGAGTCTATGGACCATATAGGTATGGTTAACATGGAAATGGCACCTTGGGGTAGGCGGAGGGATGCATCAGTAAGTGTATGCACCTGTTTTTGTGCAGTGTTCAAAGGGTATTGGTTTTGTATTTATGACTAAAGTGACTTTTTAAGGATATAAGTGTAGTTGCCATGGAAACTGAAGTGTGTAATGGATGGAAAAGGTGTATCAGTAGGTGTATACAATCACACTTTAATACATGCAAAGGTGTGTCTTTGTTTAGAACCAAAGTGCTGCTGTATACACCTACTGATACACCTTTGCACCCATTACACACTTCTATTTCCATGGCAACCATACCTCAAACTCAGTTTCTCAGTCCTAAATACAAAACCAATACCCTTTAACACTGAACAAAAACAGGTGCACACACTTTCTGATGCATCCATCTACCTACCCCACAGTGCCGTTTCCATGGCATTCATACCTATAGGGTCCATAGACTCTATAGTGGGATATCGGAAGGCAGAAATGAGATGACGTAAATATGCCCCGGTATACCCTATAGATTTCTATAGGGTCCACTGGGTGGCTGCAGGAACTGGAAGTGCGGCCTTGTCTTGCATTTTTTCCTTGTGTATTTTGAGCCGTTACGAACCCTACCTTAAAGTCACATCAACCCTGTTTATTATAAGTAAAGTATTTAACATAGAATCTAACAGTGCATTTCCCGGTAAGAAATGCAGAATTGGGACTTCAATGTCTGAAGACCAGGTTTGTCATAAGGTGTATTAAATGGCACACAGTGCAAAATTTTGGCCATAACCATCCAGCGTTACTCTGCTGGAATTTACCAATAACAATCACATACATGATAATAGATTCAGATTTTCTGTACTTAACAAACCCGGTTTAGTGTCCCTAGGTGTAATATTTATACAAAATGGTTATAGTTCAGACCAAATAAAATAATCTTCTATATGGGATTGTATTTAAATCAATTAACTACCGGTATGTCCCAATGCAATAAATATGTCCCCACCGTAAAGTGCTGTATCCGTGTGGTACAAGACAGGATCATGCACTGCTTCCCTTCTCCCTACATTAGGAGGTGGCAGTTTAAGCAGCTGGTACATTAGCTAACTTTTGTTTCTTTTTCAATCCCTTGGCAGGTTCAGCCTTTACCAGTTGTTACATTTTACCCCTCTGCTTTTTCTTGGCTGGCTGCCCACTCAGATTTAGGAGATACATTTAAGAGATAATTCTGCTTACCAGTACTGCTATTACTGCAGTAAGCAATTCATGTTTTAGTAAAAAAAAGGGGGGGGCTTGTTCACTCTAGGAACGGACAAAAACGCAACTTAAAAACGCAGTGCGTTGAGTGACATTTCAAAACGTTTTTGTATCCGTTGCTGACCGTTTCCATGTGCGTTATAATCTGTTTGTGTCCGTTTGTGTCAGTTGCATTTTAACGCCTTTTTGACCATGTCATTGCGCAGGACTAATGACATCACAGTATCTTACAGACATCCTTTTCGAAAAACAGACGGAAACGCGTGCATTATTTTCATGTATTTAAAATGCGTGCAGCAGTGAATTTTTAAAACGGACTGAAACGGAATGGAATTCAACACAGCAAGTGTGAACGATATTGTGAAATCCTATGGAGTTTTACTGTCTGTCCTTTTTTAAACGCAGCGTTTGAAAAACAGATACAAACTGATGTAGTGTGAACAAGCCCTAAGGACTTCAGACGTGCTGCCGCTCCCTATAGATCCTGATACCCTAGGCCAGGGCTGTCAAACTCAATCACATAAGGGGCCAAAATAAAAAAGAAAGGCTAAGCAGTGGGCTGAATTTTTTATTAAGATACTTAGCTGGTGCAGGGTTGGGATTTGCTTAGGCATGATTTTCTCTTGTGCTGGTTGTCAGCAGAAGAAGGGTGTGAAACACACTGATTTGGACTGGGTCCTCTATCTATGGAACAATCATGTGCTAATGTGGAATGCCCAATTTATTCTTCTGGCGTAATGGAACAGTCATTTCCAATGGAAGGCACATTTTTTCACACCTCCCTCCCTTGCGCCGGGCAAGATACTTGATCAGCTGTTAAAGCAGTGACTGCATCCAAGCCTAATTGCACAGCTATCCATTTGTGTAGTCCCAAGTAGCAGCATAACTATAGATCTGCCTGCTAAAAACCATTTAAATAACAGCTGATTGCGGTATCTAGCAGGCAGATATATAGTTATGTTGATTCCTAGGATTGCACAAATAGATAGCAGTGTAGTAAGTCTTGGATGCTGTACAGTCATTGGGGGGGCACAAAAAATGTCCTGTGGGCCTTGAATTTGATACGTTGTGCCCTAGGCCATAGCCTATGTCGCCTAATGTGAAGTCTGGCCCTGCATAGGAAGGAAGTCTCATGTAATCCCCAAGACCTGTATGCATTTGGTGGTGTAGTCTTCTCCTCAGCTACTGGAATCCTTCAATTGGATGCTAAAAATAGATGGGCTTTCTTGCACAAATATTGTTAAAAATGGACAAGCAACAAAGACACCAGAAACCTTCCGCATTGCCCACTAAGATGATGAGCAACTTAAAATAATAACAATACAAACTGCAGTCCATGGACAGGCACCTATTACTGGAATGTAAATTTTATGTACACTTTTGCAGAAGCTTTATAAAATTAAGTGAATGTGACTTTACATAAATCTGAGTCAGCACCATCATTAATGGATGAAAATGGGGGTTATGAAAAGTGATGTATTAGCCAAAATAATTTGGTTCCTTAAGGTTCGTACACACGTGCGTTCGCGGGTCCCGACCCGCAACGCACGATGTGTCTGAACATTTTTTTTCGGCCGATAATTGGCCCATGTATGGGCACTTTATAGGCCGAAACAGCCGTTTTCTTGCGCAATCGCATGCACTTTCCATAGCACAATTGCACAACAGGAAATGTGTGCAATGGCACAGCACAACATTACACAGGAAAGGTGCGCAATTCCCAATATTCCCCCTAGAAAAATAAAAGCAGGGGGAAATGATTAATTAGACACCCCCGATTGGGGGTGGGATGGGGTAGACTACACATGGTAAAAAAGATTTCATGATAGAGGATGAGGCAGACAGAAGGCATCCGAAGGTAGGGGAGAGAAGGGCTTCCCTGCACGTCACTGTCCTTATTGAGGTCAAGGAAGCAGCAGGGACCGGATGACTCACTGACAGCTCTTACTTTTCACTTTCCTGGACTTTGAACAAGCATTACAGGAGAATCATTTGAAGCTATGCCATAACTCCCATTCTTTAACCAATTTCTCTGGAAACAGGAATGAAGATGGAAGAAACCTACTTTTCACGTGATCCACCACAGCCACACTGACAGGTCCCAACCGCTTCCTGGTTCTGTTCAACTATAGCATGCATGCATGACAATGCGCGCTATAGATAGTCAGAACCACAAAGCGTTCAGGAATTTCAGTGTGGTTGCCGAGGATCATGCAAAAGGTAAGTTTCTTCCATTTTCGTTCCTGGCTCCACAAAAATACATAGAAGAACAGGAGGTTTAGGCATAACTCATTTACCTCCCGTTTTTCCATTGCAAATAGTGATAGATCATTTCCCGAGTGATCCTATCCTTTAAATTAAAACATCTTGAAATAGCGCCCTCTACATTTGCCCTAGCAGAAATGTTTGCCTAATCCTAGAAATGGCCCTGGTCACTCTCATTCTCATCAGCTATACACGCACGGTAACAAGAGAGTGTACCAGAGTTTGGAGCATGCATACTGGTTTGTAAGTAAATGTTTTAGAAATGTCGTTCTGGCTATTTTTTTGGTCGGGCTGAAACAAGTTTCTGCAGGGTGTGGTGTCAGTAATTGTCCTTACAAAAGCTGATCTACACACATCCCAAACACAAGGAGGCGCACGCTTGTTTGATAAGCCACACACTAGAACATTCTCTAGCTTCTTTGACGCCAATCACGTGTCAAAACGTACTGACGTCTAAAATCAACAACTATAACCCTTTAGTGGAACGTTCGCAAAACGAGGATGCATTGGCAATGCGAGGAGGCAAACTCTCAAATGGTCGTTGAAATGGGAGGCGCCAAGTGAAGGGGCGTGTTCCTTCCCAGGGTGCACTGCTTTGCCGGGCGACGGTTGACGAACACGTTTCTTCGGGTCTAGCTTGAAAGTAACTGAGAATGGATGGGCCGCTCGCTGTGTTTGGGGACCGAAGCTCCGGGGAGGCTGTGAGGAGTCAGAATGGTAATTGGGACATTTCTATAAACGATAATAGTCAAGGCCTAGTCATGTTCATTACGGGCACATGGCTTACAGTCTTGTATATTATTATCTATTATGTCTCCATATATATTATGTATATTGTATTATCGTATCTAATATCCGTATAAATTATGTAATTGTATTGTATCTCCATAGATATTTAATATATCGTATCTCCATATATAGACACTGCTGTATTTCTAGGCTCATTACTGTTTCTACATATAGATTAATGTTACTATGTGATACTTTGTGTCCATTGCCCTTTGTTCTCTTGCAGACATGACATTGTTATACAGATGATGCATTTAGAAGTGCTAAGACAATTATTATTACTAGGCAGTTGAGCCCATTATATAGACGGGTGCTAGAATCCTCCCTGCTTTCTTCGGACGTTCAGGGAGGGACGCACATGTGCAGAAGGGAGAAGACACACACGGACTCAGGGATGCTCATCTAGGGTTTTATTATATAAGGGATAATACGCTACCTACAGTGTAATATAAGGATATTACGCCACAGAGGATTTCCCTGACTGTATAAAAACAAGATGGCAGGCAGGCAAAGTGTTTTTATAGAGGTCAGGGAACTCCGAGGGGAAGTAATATCCATATATTATTCTGCAGGCATCGTATTGTATATAGGTATTAGCAAAAAAGTGTGCCCGTTGGTGCACAGTGGGAAATATGTGGGTGTATGTTAAGCTATATGTGGATACAGATGATATAAAATCTTTATACACACTACTATAAAATTTAGGGATTTGTACAAAAAAAATAAAGGCAAGATAATAAAAATAAAAGAAATCCGTGTTCTATTAGTCTCACATCCCCCTAAATGAATATTTTACACAATATACAGAGGCAGAATGGAACCTATTGGGTTTACCCCAATAGGTATAAGAGGGGACATATATACACACATCTTTTGGATTGCACTGGAAGTGTCAGTGCTTTAGAAACACACGTGAAATATACAAAGTGCAGCCTAACATCTAGATAAGACAGAAATTATCCATCTTATATTTGTTATATAACATTTTTCTGTTTTATCGATTTGTTTTAATAAATCTATACAGGAATAAATTTAAATCCAATTTTTTGAGAGATGGGAGAAACTGCTAAAATCCGTTCCGCCTGTGGACCTGGAAAATCGGGACTGTGTATGCAGATCTTTGTCATCTTTCAGAAATCTGTCATCTTTGTCATCTTTCAGAAATCTGTACTGTGTACCTAGCTTAACTGATTGGTATACTAACAAATCAGAATCTTTCTGAAAGAATCTGAATGTAACAAATTCTGTTTAGAAAATAATCAGATTGGTTAGTTTACCAATGAGATTCTTTCTGAAAGAATGTGATTGTATTGAATCAGAATTGGTTGCAACCCGGTACTTTCAGAAAGAATCTTATTGGTACGCTTTCTGGAAGAATCTGATTGAAACTAATTAGAATTGGTTACAATCAGATTCTTTTAGAAATAATCTGATTGGTAAACTAACCAATTAGACTCTTTCTGAAATAAGCTGATTGGAAAATAATCTGATTGGTTAGTATAGCAATCAGATACTTTCAGAAAGAATCTGATTCTATCTAATCAGAATTGGTTACAATCGGATACTTTTAGAAATAATCTTATTGGTATGCTTTCTGGAAGAATCTGATTGTAACCAATTGTGATTGGGAAAGAATCTGATTGGTATACCAATAATATTCTTTCTAAAAAAAAAACAACTGATTTCTTTCAGAAAGAATTTGATTGGTATGCTTTCTGGAAGAATGTAATTGTAACCAATCAGATTCTTTTCTAATCAGAATTAATCAGGGCTGGATTTACACCACAGGAGCCTGTAGGCCCAAAGAGCCTGGTGCTCTTAGCCCCACCCCTAAACACAGACCACCCCCCAAACCACACCCATTTTCTCTTTTTGCGGAAGAAAATAAACTATAAAGGGGTTGGATTGGTGGGGGGAGGTTGACAGGCGCCCCTAGGCGCGTGCCTAATGGTAAATCCAGCCCTGGAATTGGTTACAAATCAAATTCTTTCAGAAATAATCTAATTGTCTTTTCCCCAGACCATTTTCCAGGTCCCAAAACTATTTTCAGTAAGTAGCTGTATAATTTTTACAAATTTTCAAAAATTTCTTGAAATTTTCGAACGCATCTCAAAAAATTTGCAAAGCGGAATTCCCGCAAAATCCGTGAATCACGGAAATCCATTGCGGAACTGGATCCATCTCTGTTCTAGATCTATTTATTGTAACATTGTATAGAGTGTTATAGTTCAGTAGAAACACAACCGTGAAATACAACTGTTGTGCAGAGCTTGAATCAATCTTCCCAAGATCAATAGCAGATCCATTGGATCATTCTATAATTAAAGTTATCAATCTGTCTTTCAATACTCACCCTCCCCATTAAGGCCTACACACTACAACGCACCAAATCGTGCACACAATCGTGAGAGTAATTGCACACCATTTTTTGCGTTTTCGTGTGCATTTTGCAGTTTTCCCTTACAGAAACGCATGCGTTAACTCCCAAAAAATAGTGAACACGCATTACCAAACCGCGAACTGACGCGCAATCACATGCGCATTTCCATTTTAGTGAAAATCGCGGGCGCAATCGTGCGAAAAGCGCGCTACTGTGGCCTAGCCCTCACCGCTTTCATCAGGGATTCTGTTAGAGGGGATCACTATTGGGCAGCGTGTTAGAGAGGGAGCACTATTGGGCAGTGTGTTAGAGAGGGAGCACTATTGGGCAGTGTGTTAGAGAGGGAGCACTATTGGGCAGTGTGTTAGAGAGGGAGCACTATTGGGCAGTGTGTTGTCCTTTAAAGAACCCAGACTATCCTGTCATGTTTCAATCTTATTACATTGTATCAATCAGTTCAGGACACAGGTTCATGGCTTCTATGGGGTCTATTGCTTAAATAATATAATAAACGATTAATAAACTCACTTAATTTTGTCAGAGAAATGGGCATGGAGATGTTTTCCTCTCAGTCCCCCTATCATATAGAGCAGGGATAAGCAACCAGTAGATCTCCAGATGTTTGAAAACTACAACTCCCAGCATTCCTCTACAAGCACTCTGTAGTTAGGGAATGCAAACACCCAGCATCCCTGTAAAGCACTCTGTAGTTGGGGAATTCTGGGAGTTGTAGTTTCCAAAACATCTGGAGGTCTACTGGTTGCCTGTCCCTGATCTATAGATATCTTACTGTCCAGCAAACTGCAGCTCTCCTTTGTTTCTATTGAGAGGGGAGGGGTGGGGTAAGGTGAGAGACTCACATGTTTTACAAAGGAAGTGACAAATAAGTCTTGCAACTTCCTACTAACACTCAGAAAATGTTTTGATTGGCTAACATTGCTGTCAAACTAATATTAAGCACACCATTGGATACAACACTAAAAGGGAAGTGAGAAATATGTTCCTTTGTAAGCTTCCGTTGCCTACCTGCAAAACTTCCTGGGGTGTGGCTTAACAGTCCAATTTGAAGATACCATTACAAAACAGGAGTGGGGTCTGTGTAAGTACTTTTATTTATAGATTTTGCCTTGCATTTCTATATACTTTAATGTCATTACCACATATTTGTTAATATTGAAATAACTATTAAGTGCTTAAATAACACATAAACACTGTCCCTATGTAACACACAATATATAGAAAATTGTACATCCATATTAAAGGGCAACTAGAGACCAAAAATAAAATACATGCAAAAATCAGAATTCTAGTGCACAAACAATTCTAATTGCATATTGGCTACCTCCATAAGGTTGCTAACACAAACTGTCTGCTACACTCTGGATAAATAAAAGCAATTAATTCAATAAGTTGGCCAAATTATTTTAAGCCCAGTCACCACGTCAAGGTGCTTCTGCAGTGGATTACGAGAAAGGTAAGTTTCTGCTATCTTCGACCCTGGCTCCTTATATATTGATTGATTGAATGGGAGGTAAGGCATAGCTCCTTAATCACCCTTTAATCAAACCATATTAAAATCTACATTTATACATTTTTTTCCCTCTTCTATATCCGTAAATCTGCTTTGTAGCATTTGACAGCAGGTGTCTTTTTGTAATCGAATATGTGCCATGGGTGTACCAGCTAAGCATTTTCAATAACCAAAAAACAAATTGGCAACTAAAAGATTTGATTAACAAAAATGACTGCGTAATAATCACTTATTAAAACTTTTCCCCTCCTGTTTGTGTTTTAGTTATGGCTGCAGCTTCCATTGCAAATATTGTCAAAAGTTCCCTAGGCCCAGTAGGCCTAGATAAAATGCTTGTGGATGATATTGGTGTAAGTATGCATTTCATTTGCTTGACTGTAGACAAAAACATTCTGCAATATCTTTTAATGCCTCGGCTATGATGTATAAAGTAGTATTAAACATCAGCATAAGTCTAATTTTTGTTTATGCTCAAAAAGGCTTCTTTTGTAGACGACATGTCTTCAATTAAAGCAGTAATTAAAATTCATAGCAACCAGAATGCATACACCCAGGTCTTGTTCTGCTAACTAAGCTGAAATGACAAGGACATGCTTTAAGTTATAACAAACATCAATTATGGATGAAAGTTTCTTATCTTAAAGGGTATGTCCACTAAAAAAGTAAATATACCTTTTTTTTTTTTTTTTTTTAACATTAATTGAAGAACTGAACATAAAGGAGCCAAGTCTTACCTCCTGTTCTTCAATTAATCCAACAGAAGTAGGGAGTCAAATACTTACTTACCTGCTGGTGCCTCCTCTGACAGATCCAAACTACATCCACAATCCCTTATACAATATGTGCATGTGCGTATGGTACAAGGGAGCGTGGATGAAGCCTGGACCTGTCGAAAGAAGCACCAAAGTAGTGAAATTGCGAGTAAGTATTTGGCTCCCTGCTCCTGTTGGATTCATTGAAGAAAGGGAGGTAAGACGTAGCTTATTTACCTCCCACTCTTTAATTTATGTGAAAGAGTTCACTTTTTTTAGTGGACATACCCTTTAAAGAAACAAAGTAGGCAAACTTGTACTGCTACTTTGTTTTATCAAAGAAATGTATTTTAGATTTCTGTTTCAGTTCCAAAAAAAGAAGAAATTGTTTTGATCCTGTATTCAAATTCTTAAATATTAGCTTTTTAACATTAATAAAAAAAAGATTGGCCTGCATTCAGCATGTCTTTGTACAGTTAAGGTTCGTTTACCCGCATGATGTGTGCACCATGCCACGGCCGACACATTTGTGTGACGAACGGCCATTTCAGCCGAGAATTGAATGTGTGTATACGTTTAGTCGGGGGTCGTTCGTCGCACGAATGTGTCTAGGGTCGTAGCTCGGTGCACACATTGTGTGTTTGTATGAAACTTTAGATACAATAAATATAAGATACATGGTCCTCTGGCCTTTAAAATATTTAATTCTTATGGTCAACTGGATAACATTGTCTTAGTATACAATATTCTTCAATGGTTTAATAAAAGCTTTTAGTGTTAGCTATGCAGTTGTTTTGTGTGTGCATGTATGCCTATTGCTGATATTTAATTATTTTTTTCTGGGTTAGGATGTGACAATTACAAACGATGGTGCCACCATTTTAAAATTATTGGAAGTTGAGCATCCTGCAGCCAAAGTTCTTTGTGAGTTAGCAGATCTTCAAGACAATGAAGTTGGAGATGGAACAACATCAGTAGTAAGTTTCTTTAGTCTTTGTTTCTCTGTTTTATCGTACCTTAACTTGTGAAAAATAATCACAGATCCTATTAAAGTATTTGCCTGTTTTTTGTTTTTTTCTTAAGTTTCAAAATGGACATTTTCCATTATGCAAATTGATCATGGCTTGAACTTTTAGGCATGGATGACAAATATAAATGGTTGTTTGAGCTGTTTTGTTTGCACAAGCGCATGACAATGTGTAACATTGCACCAGAAATGTGCTTGCAATCCTGCTTGTGTGGCTTCAGCCTTAAACTTATCCGTGAACATGCTCCTCTGCTGCTTCCTCTGATCACTTGTAGTATAGCCTGGATGCAGTCTGGAGCTCCCAGGAACCAGCAGAGGAGGGTGATCGTGGGTTGAATGTTTTTTAAGGCTCCTTGGGTAGGTCGGATAGGAAGAGACTAGTACCATAAAGGCATGTAGGGCTAGTTTGTCTAAGTATAAAGGATTCTCTTGGCAGGGCTCCCCTGCACATGCCAGAATCCTCCAGGGGGACACGAAAAGGGCAGAAACTTTTTTTACACACAGGAAGGTTCCTACTATACTGCAGGACAACCATAAGGAGCAGAGGGAGAAGGTAAGGATTTTTTAACACTATTCAGTGGGGCCAGCAGTAGGTTAAATTTTAGTTTTGGGGAAGGACATGCCCTTTATCATGGGAAGCATATGCCTTAAAAATGATTTGGAGTCTTGGAGGGTATGCTGCCATTCAAGAAAGCAGGATTGTATAAAATAAGGTTTCCCCAACCAATTTAAATTGGGGTCCACTTCATACATCACCTTCTGGGAGACCCAGTAATCACAGTTCAGTAACATATGTGATAATTGGCCTATGACTTGGGCCTTCTTTACCTAGTTTAAAATTCATTTGATAGGGTGGGTGGTTGGGGGTAAGTTTAAAGGATAGGTTCTCTCAAAAAATGAACCTATCCTTTTTCTCATTAATTTAAGAAGTCAAAGGAGCTATGTTTTACCTCCTATTCTTCAATTAATGTAACAGGAACGCAGTGTAATACTTACCCGTGAGCACAATTCACTGCTGCGTCACCTTATACTATAAATATACTATACTGTAGCAGGCATGCACACAGTTTAACCCAGAACCAGTCTGGACCTGTATGAGTAGTCGTCGAAGGAGGTAAGGTGTCATGTGGTGTTCCTGGCTCCTGTTGTATTAAAGAATGGCAGGTAAGGCATAGCTCCTTTAATTCTCATTCTTCAATTAATGAGCAAACGTGTATGATTAATGCCCTGCATAAGTCTCACTAATGCATTTGTATTTTACCCTTTTAACTAGATCGTAAGCTCTAAGGGGCAGGGACATCCCTTCTTATGGCAAGGCTTAATAAAATGATGTACTGAACTATTTTTGTACTGATATTTGTCCTCCTTGTTTGACGTTTTGTATTTTGATATTGTACAGTGCTTTGTCTCCAAGTGGTGCTGTAAAGATAACTACATCAGGGCTGGACAAATTATCCAATTTAGGAGCCAGCTCCAAAAAGTTAGGAGAGTTAAGGTGGCCATACATCTATGAGATTTTACTTACCCGACCGAGCGCTCACGCGATGTTCATGCCAGAACCGCTTCCCCCGATCGTATATTTGACCGACATGCAATTGCAAAATCCCATTCATTCGGTTGAATGTAAGATCGGGAGAAGCGGTTTCGGCAGGATCGAAGGAACATCGCGTGAGCGCTCAGTCGGGTGAGTAAAATCTCATAGATGTATAGCCACCTTTTAGGAGCTAGCAATCACACCTCCCAATGTCACATGACTGACATCTGACCTGCCCCCTTTCACCCTAGCTCCACCCAGCCACATTAGCCTGACCCATTAGACAAATAGTACTAACTAACTGAGGCATTGAAAAAATTACTTTGCCTCATTTATATCCATCAATGAATACATGTAAGCAGCACACACTGATGTGGTTTGTGTTGCTACATGAATTCAATCCAGTATTTGTTTTGCTCAAGCTGTCCCCAGCCAGACTTTCTGTGTGGGCAAGCATGCTCAGTAATCCCTTTGAGGCATCATTGTTAGAGGGAATTTCCAACTATGCAGATCGCATACCAACTGTTACCATCCCAGCTGCAGCAAAACTATACATAACAGAAGTTTGATACTAAGGAACTTGATTGGTAGCTGAAATGTTAATCTCCCCCCATACACGTGATCATTTTGAGTGATATGATAAATTAGATTGGATCGTTCAAAATATTGATCCCATGTATGGTGTTTTCTTGATCGGCCACTTGACAATGCTGAGCAGTTTATCTGAAAAACAAGGGAAAATCGGTGGAAAGATGGAAGCCTCAAGGTGGGGAACTTCGAGCGGTTCTTTCCACAGACAAAGATAGACCTAAAGAAGGATAGATGGACAGACAGATTGAGATGTTTGGGGGAGTTTGAGATACCTTCCCCATTAGAATTTACCTTTTGACATTCCCGCATCATTCGAGCAATGCAGCAGGAACCTCCTGACCTGTGTTTTATTGCAAAATGAATGGGCCAGATGGAACTAAAGACATGAGATAATTAGGTGTACATCTAGTATCTTAGTAGTGTATGGGTACCTTTTACTCTTTTAGTGCCAGCGGACTGGCACTAAGAGTAAAGGTCAGAGCTCACAGCTGTCTGTCACAGAGGCTGCTTAAAGGATATCTCCACTGATAAGTCACCTTGGTTGTAAGGATAGATATGTGTAAGGTGGATATGTACCTGCAGTATCCTGTGTCTTTGAGTAGTTTAGAAGAAATCCAATGAGTTTCTCCCAGAAGGCTGTGGATGGTGCAGGTCTGGCCACTTTCAGTGACAGCCTGCTTGGGAAATGTCCGACGCGCGTTTTCCTTTAGCGCATGCGCAGAATGTGAGAGGATCCGTCTGTGCTGCTGCTGTCTGTGTGATCTGACTGGTTGGTCGATTCTACCCCCCCACACACACACACACACACACACCCACATATAGAACAAAAAACATGACCATCACAGCAGCTTGCGAACTTAACTAATTATTGGAGGAGTAATCGGGTACTATCTTTTTCTTTTTCTCTCTCCCACCCCCTCCCATACCAGATTGCCTCATATTCCCAGCATCCCCTATGAAATCAATCTTAGATGACTTTTTCAACTATCCCTCTGCGTTAGACACAAAAAAACTTTAATTAAAAACACAAGTTCCCCCTTCCTTTGTTACAGTAGTGTGGGAAGAGGGTTTTAACTCTTCCTCCCCTGTCTCTCTCTCTGCATGATCAGCTGTAAAAATTAACTTAGTCAAGGAGGAAAGGATTTCTTACTGCAGCCAAGTGCATGTGTCTGCTACCAGAATGATGCACATTGAGTAACAGCACTCCCAGCACAGGGGAAGACGCACCTCCCGGAACCTGCACAACTTTCCCATGCTGCTGCAATCAAATAAAGGGGAATTCTGGGGGAAAAAGGTAGGGGGAGGGTTTGGGGGATCGTGTACTTTAAAATAACCCCCCCCCCCCCAAAAAAAAATGCTTTTTCCCTCAGTGAAGATACCCTTTAAGAGGTCATATCCACCCTTATAAATTTTTCACTATATAGTATGGAGGGAGGGGGAGAAGAGCTGCAGTGTGCACGCCAAACTTCTCCCTGAGGTGAGACAGGAGGCAGAGTCCTATATGGACTCGTGCTATCCTCCGGGTGGGCAGTTTTTGGGACTTTGGGGGGGACTACAGGAGACACCTATGGAGCTGGGATGTGAGGTAAGGATTTTATACACTCCATGGTGGGGCCATTAGTTGGTGGGATTATAGTTTTGGGGGTGGACATGCCCTTTAAAAGGGGGTAACCGCTTTTATTTCCCAGTTAGAACTACTCTCCTGTATGTTTTTTGATGAACACCCATTCCCCTCCCTTTACCTTCTTCCATTTGCAACATTGTTGCAGAGTGGAGTGATGACCTGCTCATCTATTCAGCAACAATGTTGCAAATGTTCAACTACAGAACATTTTGAAAGGGAGGGGGAATAGGAGCTCAGCTAAAATACGGGAGAGCAGTTCTAACACAGGAATATTAAAGGGGAGCTGTGGTCCAAAATTACTTTAGGTAAATTGATGGGAATTGCTCTCCTGAGAATTTTTTCAATTTATTGTCATTGTTTATTTGGCATCGTTTTGAAGATATTTACATTTTTGTGTGAGATAGGCAGCTGCATCACGAGGTCTCCTGCGCTTCCTGCTCTGAAACCATGTCAGTGGATGAGTCAACTGCCCTGTGTCTCCTCCTCCCCTTGCAGCCCCCTCAGCCCCACCCCTCATGGACCCTATGGCCCCTCCATTGCAGGCCCCCCTTGGCCCCTTCCCTCACAGCCCCATGTGGCCCTGCCCACCGCGGGTGCTGTGGGCCTCTCAGACCCCCCTCTGCAGAAAACCACGTGAAAACAGCCTTTTCAGGCAGAGTGAGAACTCTGCCTGAAAGGCTGTTTTCACATAGTGAGAGAGAAGGGCTGTAGATTCCCTACCTTCTCTCTGTCAGGACTTCACACAGCAAGAGGAGGAGGGACTTCCTGTCTCCCTCACACCTGAGGGAGTCTGAGGCTGTGCTTGCCGGCGGCACTGTGCAGGAGAAGCCTTAGGAATGTCACATGTCAGCCTCCCATCCTTAACTTTCTGGTCAGTCATTTCTTTATATCTTGGGCTGTGGAGCAGGTAGAGAGGTGGTTGATGCTCGTTTTAAAGGTAGGAAACTGACCTTTCATTTAAACTCAACTTGATTGGAGACCACAGTTCCCCTTTAAAGCTGCTACCCTATTTTTAACACCCGTTTGCCATCTAACAATTTTCAGTTGCCCTAGCAACCGGGTTTTGTCCAGCCCTGCTATAACATAAATTGTAGTTAGATCAATTCAAAGACGTGAGGTAGACCGTTCCTTTACCTTCTGTTCTCCAATAATAAAAGACAAAACAATATTGTATATAAAGTTAACATTGATGTAGGTCATTCATGTAGTGGTCGTCCCATTTTAGTGCTACTTTTTCACTTTCCAGAATAAGTGGCTATGCTAATGGGATAAAGAATGTTGCTGTGGACTGAAAGGGAAGATTATATTTCTGCATCTTCTCTCCTATTAAATGGCAGGACATGTTTTGTATTTACTTGATATGTAATGATTGTTTAATGCTATATACAGTTTCTGACCAGTCTTGTTGCTTGTGTACAAATAGGCCTGAAGTGCCACTTAACAATAATTCTAATGCAGATTTGTTTCAAGAAATGGTTCACTAGACCTTCACATCAACTGCAAATAGACCTCTGCAAACATGCCTAAGATTCACCCTGAGACTAATTGTTGATTATCAAGAGGCTGAAGACCAAAATGCACTGCTGATGTGGGCGCGCACCTTCAATGTCTCTCAGCATCAAGTTCAGAGGATTAAGAAAGATTTGAAGAGACTGGAGAAGTTTTTGAGAAGCCCAGTCAGGCAGACCCTGCAAGACAACTGCTTGAGAGGACAGTTTGTTGGCTCAAATCCAAGGCAAGCCCATTTTCAACTGCAGCCAGAGCTCCAGAGACCTGGTCACCTGAAATCCCTGTGGCAACCAGAACAGTTTGTCGGATTCTGTTTCTAATGGCCTCCATGGTCGAATCAGTGCCCATAAGCCAGATTTTTCAGATGAATCCTGTTGAATTACGCCACAGTCACCGCAAATATTGCAGGACACCTACTGGAACCCACAAGAGCTGAGGTTTACCCAGAAAACAGTGAAGTTTGGTGGAGGCAAAATCATGGTCTGGGGTTACATCCAGTATGGGGGTGTGTGAGGGATCTGCAGGGTGGAAGGCATATCAATATGTAAAATACCAGGAAATCTTAGCTACCTCATATTCCCAACCATAAAAAAGGCCAATTCTGCAGCAGGATGGTGCTCCATCTCATACTTTCCATCTCCACATCAAAGTTCCTTAAGGCGAAGAAGATCAAGATGCTCCGGGATTGGCAGCCCAGTCACCTGCCATGAACATCATTTGAGCATATTGGGAGTGAATAAGAGGAAGCATGGAAGATGAAACCAAAGAATATTGATGAATTCTGGAGGCATGCAAGACTGTTTTCTTGGCTATTCCTGATGATTTATGAATAAAGTGTATGAATCCTTGCCAAACTGCATGGATGCTGTCCTTCAAGCTCATGGAAGTCATACAAGATATTAAATTTGGATCTCACAGCACCCACTACTAATTTTCTGACATTTTTGATTGGCTGTAAAGTAGACATTTTCTGTATGGACTACTACACTTGCAACATTTTGACCTTTCGTCTTGATTAAATGATATATATTTTTTACCAGTACATTTAATATTTGGGGAGGGCTTTAGCTTTCATTTGAGCTAGTTCTACAACCAATTTATCAATTAAAAATCAAGTTAATAGCAGAGTTACGGCAAAATACACAGGCGACAGACTTGTCAAAACTGTATGTTACAGAAGAGATGTGGATTCGTAAAGTCAGAGGCCCACCCTGAAACACCCGTTTTGTGACTTGCTTACCAGAACAAAGCATCACTTGACTTTCATGTAATCCCCCTTTTTTAAAATTCACATACATGTATTTAGTATAGAGAGCCCTGCAATTACTGCCCCTTACCCTAGGTTATTTTTGCTCAGTTTGGAGAATTCCTCTCTTTCTGGGTTATTCATTCAGCTATTTTGTATTTCAATCAGCAGTTTAACTTATTTTATATGATGGTATTTGTAACTATTTTTTGAATGTCAAAGATAACCCTAAAATTGGCACAGAGCACAACTCAAATTACCTAACCGAAGGTGCAAAATGTTTCCAGTTACTTACAGCAGCTATCACTCAAATGTGACAGATGTTGTCTAACTGCAGTAAACCAGTAATTAGAAACATGTTATTGAACATTTGCATTTTTATTAAATAAGCCCCAATATTTAATAGTGTAGCTTGATCCCCTTTCATTGCACACTGATTGCAGTTAGCAGTGCTATTATACCAATACTTATCTTGATATTGTCTTCATGACAGCATAAAAAAAAAAACTACTACTTTTAAGAGGTTGAATTCGACAAACTTTCATAGTTTTGGTAAATACTGCATATATATGCTATATTCAGTAATAGTTTTTAAACGATTACACTTAAAATGGGTTATAGTGTCAAAACCTTTTAGTACAGCCATTTTACTATTATATTATAATATTTTGGATATATCTGCACGGTGATTGGCTGTGATATAGCACATAACCAATTGTTCCAGTCCTGTGAGGGCTGGCAATCCTGACTGACCTCATAACCTGTATGCGGCTTGGCCAGTTGGGTCTCCATACACAGGACAATCTTGTTGGCTCTCTCTGTCTGGACCACCCATCCTAATGCTATTGGTCGTAGTTCTTCGCCATTGTATGGTTTGCCCCCTACTCATTGTAAATACTATTGGATTTGGCAAGGTGTATAGCAAACCTAAAATCATGCCAGATTGTGCGTGTTTGAGCAGTTTTGATTAGAGTGCTCTAAAATAAGCTACGACACGATTTCCACAAGATGACTGTAGGCAGGTATTGACCCATCTGTATTAGCCCTATCTGTTTGCATTTTTACTTTTACAATATCTGTTTTGCTTTCAATCCTCTCAGATAACCATTAAACATCAACACTCCCTAGGTTTCCAATGTTATCACTTGTCACCTGACATACAGATCAGATTTAATATTAATTGAATTAGTTTTCCTATCATGTGTTTTTTATAGGCAGGAAAGTTTGGGATTGAAGTTCACAAATTACCAGCATTTTGAACATATTGGTGGCAATTTAAGTACTTATTCTGTGATAGTTAAACTGCAATATTATGCAGAACAGACGGTTTACCATTGTTTAGTAACATAACTTTTCCACAAAAGGTCATCATCGCTGCAGAGCTGCTGAAAAATGCAGATGAGCTTGTAAAACAGAAGATCCACCCCACATCTATAATTGGTGGTTACCGTCTTGCTTGCAAGTAAGTTGTTGAAATAATGAAATCAAGCATTTAAATTTTAACATTATCCTCTTGTAGGTATATATCCATATGTACCAGATTGTACATATAACAACCCCTTTAATGGATCCACATGGGACCTAACTACTCACACTTTCACATAATTACTGGAAAAAATGCCCAGTAAAATATTGTGTGTAAAAACATGCTGCTTTGTGTGAACTTAGCCTGGCTGTGGTTACCTGTGTACATCTCTGCTGTTTTATGCACACACCTTCCTTACTCTGGCGAAGATCACATCAAAGAAGGTAGCAGGGGAGAGTGCTGTCAACATTATATGGATATTAAGTCACCTTGAGTTCAGTGCTCTCTGATCTATATGGTCCGGAACTTCCTGTGACTTCTAATATCCTTATAATTTACAGTAGGTGTTAAATTATCCACTATATAACTGACACACTGGCAAAGACTTTACACTGGAGGGGGAATGAAATCCATTGATGTAGTATGTTTAATACAAATAAATAATTATAAAGATTTTAAACTTGTCTGAAGCAAGCCAGTTAACGTAATTTAAATATAGTGTATGAAAGTTGCCGTACTTGACTGCCAAATTCATGTAGTGATTGTCCCTTTAGATACCACTTATTCGCTTTCCAGAATTAGTGGCTATGCTAATGGGATAGAGAAAGCTGCTTGTGGACTGGAAGGGAAGATATTTTTGCATCTTCTCTCATATGAAACAACAGAACAAATCTACTTGATATGGGTTTTTTATTTAGAAAAATAAGTAATTTATATATGGCCATGTTTTATATATGGACACCTGTTTTCTATGCTTGTGTAATTCTGTAATCTGGTTAATTAACTCGGCGTTTTTTGCATTCCATTTTGTTATCCATCATTGAAAACCTCAGTAGTGCAGACTGGTTTAAAGTTGTTTGGTCATTTATTGGAAATATTTTGATTAAGAGTACAGCATGACATTTTACCATGCTGGTGAGGTTACTGGTTAGGCTCAAGTAATTTCTATGGAACCTAGGAGCTACAATTTTTTATATCTAAAAGTCTGTTTGCAAGTAAATGGGCAGGTTTAAAGGGACACTAACTCCCCTAAAGCCAAAAAAAAACTATTTGCCATTCGTTTGTATTATTCACGGGAGGGAGAACGCTTATTCTCACCTCCCTGTGAAATTTACGCTCGGGGGACCAGGAACTTACCTTACAGCCGATCCACACGCAGCTGCCCTTCACTGACAGCCGCTCTGTCCCGACCGTGTGCCCTATCTTGAGGCGCATGCATGGCAATACAAAAGATAGGGCGCGCGTCGGGAGAGAACACTGTTCAGTGAAGAAGCGGCTGCGAGTAGAGCGGCGGTAAGGTAAGTTCCAGGTCCCCCGAGCGTAATATTATTCACAGGGAGGTGAGAATAAGCGTTCTCACCTCCCTGTGAATAATACAAAGGAATGGCAAATAGTTATTTTTTCTGCCTTTAGTTGTTCCTTTAAGCTCCTTTCACACAGTTGTGCAGGGCACTGTTAAGGGAAAAGACCATTTTATAACCTAATGGTCGATTTGTGACAACTTTAGGGTTAACCCTGAAAAGCTTAAACCTATTTATTTCATTTGAGGCATAGAATCTTATTGTGCTGCAGAGGATAGGTCATTTTCAATAATTTTGGATCAAGTAGAGCTTTTTCAACAAACTTGTTTTTCCCCAACTGGACTTTGCATTCTTCAGAGAGTTATTTTAGTGTCTAGTTTTTTATGAGCATTATTGTAGTTACATTTGTTAAACCCTTTTAAAACATAATACTCTTTTCTTTTAATTAGGGAAGCTGTCAGATATATCAATGAAAACCTTACAATTAATACAGATGAACTTGAAAAGAATGTCTTCTTAATGCTGCAAAACATCCATGTCCTCCAAAATCATTGGAGTGTATCTTTTCTTATCGTAGAGCTGAGATTTTTTTTGATTTCTCTAGTACGGGGTTTAACTTTTTTTTTTGTATGTTTGTTTTCAAAAAGAGCCTTGGTAAAATGAATTTGCTACTGAGGTTAACAGCGGTTATAATGTAATATTTGAACTATGCAAAGTAGAACTTATTAATTTAGAAGTAATATCACTTCTTACTAGTATTCATAAACAGTTACAAAAATGACATACACAGTAATATTGTACAACTTTTTGTAATGTCTGTATGTAACTCCACATAATGCATTTGATTCCTTAAGTAATGTTCAGTGACAGTGATTTCTTTGCTGCAATGGTTGTGGATGCTGCACTTGCAGTCAAGTTCACAGACCCAAAGGGACAAGCACGGTACCCTTCAACTCTATTAATGTTTTAAAGGCACATGGGCGAAGCAAAAGGAGAGTATCTTGGTCAATGGTTATGCACTTAACTTGTGTTTAGGCTCTCACAGTAAGTATTTTTTCAAAGTTTTGGTGTTAAAAAAAAAAGTAAATACAACCCTAATTACAAAAAAGCTGGAACACTACATGTAGAAAAACGTAATGGATCCATTGATTTACAAATCATTTTAATTCACACTGTACAATGTAAATGAAAACAAAATGCATCCATTGATTTCAAATCATTGTATCAAAATATTTATTGAAACAGTATGTGTGATTTTTCTTTTTATTGAAGCGGTGGGTCTCATTCGCACATTGCCCCAGTGCTTTTGAATTTCAGCACTTAGTACCCATCATAAAGCAGTGTACTCGTGGTACTTGTTGTTCCAAACATTAAAAACTGTACAATTGTACCCACACAAGGTCTGTTAACCAGTTTAAAAATGTTCTGAATTAAAAAAAAAACACATTTAAACAGATACAAACATCACAGAATAAACAGTATGTAACCAGGATCTCCTACTATTCAATTAAGCATCAATATGCATCCTAGATAGACTTTAGACAAAGTTTACTCTTTATCTTGTGTAGCCTACCGCTACATATTGGGGACAGAGGTAGCCGAGGTACCTATTTTTGCCTGAAAATTAGGAAAACAGATGACTACTTGAGTATAGCCAAGGGTTGAAATTTTGATCACTACTGCCTTATTAAAAATATTGCCTTCTGATTCTGTTTTGAGGCTTTAGTTGCCCTTTAAATTGACAGCAGAATTTCCATACAGTATTCCCATACAGTGATAGCCAATCCAGTATGGCTATTATTTTTTTTTTCAACTTGATTTTTATTGTTTGTGTTTTTTCAAGGAAAATAAAAATATAAATAGAAGGCATTTTCATATTGCAAACATTGGTACAATGGTATGACATTTGAAATTTGAGATTATATAATTAATAAGCATCTTAAACTGTTGGTCATAGCATTTTTTTTGTCTTTACATTTTAAGTGTGTTCTGAGATGGTAGTTAGAGGTTGGTTTTCTAGGGTTAGTGAGGCAAAAGTCTCAGTTTGAAGGAAAGATAAATAGGTATAAGTTAAAGGGAGGGGAAGGAGGGAAAAAAGAAGGGAAAAATTTACTAGTCGATTGCGGTCTTGGTTTGTTAGTTGGAGGTATATTGTATTTTCTTACGTTTTTAAACTTTTCTTTTGTATTTAGGTTTTGAGCAGTTGTTTTTTTTATATTGTCCTTTTATTACTTTAAGGTGCGGTGCACCTAATTTATATTATTATATTTTTTTAGGTGAACATAGGTAACACGCTATATGGTCACTGCTTTGATTTTGTCTTGGAAGACGCATTAATGTGTAAGAAATAATAATGCTTGTTAACCATGCTTTCAGGTATGAATAAAAGGATCTAAATGCAAAAATTGCTTGCCTTGACTTCAGTCTGCAGAAAACTAAAATGAAACTTGGTGTCCAAGTAATTATTTCTGACCAGCGAAACTGGACCAAATCAGACAAAGGTATTATATCACTGTAAAACACTATACTAAATTTGGTTAATATAGTTGGTTTGCAACAAGTACCAAAGGTATTTATGGAAAAGACACCAGGACACACTTACAAAAATTTTTTATTGAAACAAAATATAGTAATACAAGGTATATATACAAGATAAGAATGTTATAGGTACAGTGAAAATGGAGACAAAACAAGGGAAAGGGAAAATAAGAAAATAGGGACATAGGCAATTCATAAGTAAGCAAAATTAAACGGATAATGAATATATATGTTGCATAATACAAACAAGACAATATTTTTTTTCTTTTCTTCCCTGTATTTTTACTGTTTATATGTACTTTTCTCATGAGCTGTGTTGTTCAAACACAAACCCTTCAATAAAAATATGAAAAAATATATATATAGTGCTGCTTTGCATAAAATCTTAATTTTAATTAAAATACCTTTGTACCCTTGGTTAAGTTCTGCTTCCCATTTTAATTTACTGCCCATACAGATTTTCATGTGTGGAGCATTTATAACGCGTGGGATAGAGAATCTCGTTCCTGCTCATTGTGTTGAGATGGTGGTTTTTCTTTACTATTAGAGCAGGAACAGACATCTGTTTAAAGGAATAGTTAACTCAAAGTAAACTAATCTTTTATTGCATTAATTGGAGGTAAGGCATACGGTAGCTCCTTTACCATTCTTAATTAATTCAGTAAAGGAAAAGTTCACTTTGAGCCTTTTAAAACACACCATATTGCTTTTGCATCTCCTATTAAATCTGGTCAGAACTGCATTTTTATTTTTGATGGGATCTTTTCTTTTGTCAGAAATATTGGACCTGAAAGAGCATACAGTATATTATAATTCTAAAAATTCACTTCCATTCCTGTATCCATCATATCTAGTAGATTCCAGTTAAACAATATTAATATGTTTTTATGACTACCTAGATTATGGTGAGCTAATTTTCTATAAAAAACAAAAATCTTAGTTATATATTGCGGTAACCCTTGTTGCAGACGGCCCTTTTTTTCATATACTTTAAGAAAATAAACTCTAGGATATGGGATAAATTGCACAAAATAGTTTCTTCTGTTTTCGTTGCAGGTTTAATATGTGCATTTTGCTATTTAACAATGTTTTCTTTTATAGGGAATCTGATATCACTAAGGGAGGATACAGAGATCTTGGCAACAGAGCAAATGTAATACTTACAACAGGTGAATTGATGATATTGCCTTAAGTATTTTGTGGATGCTGGAGCAATGGCTGTGCGTAGAGTTTCTAAAGAAGGACTTAAAGCGCATGCAAAAGCTCCTGGAGGTATTGTCCTTTTACTGGTGTTGACTGCCATTTATAGAACTATTCAATTGAACTTTAACAAGAAAATCGGTATCCTGCTAATTCTTAAATGTTTTCAACAGCCACTGTGTGTTCAACTCTTGCAAACTTAGAGGGGGAAGAGAGCTTTGAAGCATCCATGTTGGGACAAGCAAAGAGGTCATACAAGAGCGTATATGTGATGATGAACTTATTCTAGTTAAGAAGTAGTAAACTTACTATATGGCATATTCACCGAAATCATTCCCATTTTTTTACTGTCGTGAAATTCTATTCATGCGCAGTTATACGCGTGGATAAAGTAAATGTTTGTCCAAACTATGAAAGTGTGAAGATAATTCTAACTTCTAAGATCTGACTGAACAACAAAATGTGTGCTTCAGTATGAAGTGTTCAGTGATTCAAGAACTTTGTTGATGTGGGATTATACGTTGGACTTGACTGAGCAGAATTACATTTTCCTTTAAAAAAAAAAAAAAAGTCTGCTACTCATGCTTTGGTAACACACTAGCGCATTTTAACGTGCAATCCGAAGGAGTGTTAAAAGGCATGCTAGTGTTAGCCAATTGTCGGGCCACACTAGGTGCGCTGTGTCTGCAATCTGCTTTTCATAGCGCATGCATCACACATTTTTGCACAATGGCATTGCAAAATCGTAGCCCGTGCACATTGTAGTGTGGCCTTAGTCCCTGATCAATAGACTACTACTGGTAGGTTAACAATTTGTAATTTTGGAAACTTATCTGCCCATGTGTATCTAGCCTAAGGTTAGGCTCATTTTGCCCTGGCTGACTTTCCCACTATCGACTGGTTGGCCAGCAATATTTAAGGTTGGCCTAAAATATTATCCAGTGTGTACCTATCCTTAGATTGCTTCTCTGTAATAATAGCAATCCTGTACTAAAGTGGAAATCTTATGCAGAATAATCCTTTTCATACTTCTTAATTACCATATAAAGGTGAACTAGGTATAGAGAATGACGATTAATCATTTGGGCTGCAGACACTACTGCAGTGTCACATGTGCATTACGTGCGTTCACACTGAGATTCCCGAAAATGTTCGGTTATCGTAACATGTCATAACACAAAAAATTGTAGCCACTTTGTCATCCTGGCATGCATTTCATGCATTTTGGTCTAGCCCTGACAGTCATTTGGTATGTAACAAGTATAGAGGTTGTATGTATTTTTGTTTATTTATATAGCGACTTTGGACACCCAGCACTATACAATATAATGCATAAGACATACGTTCGTCTGCCTACACATTAACCCTACCTAACAGGACGGAAATTTTAGAAATATTTAATGAATTTGCCATTAACCACATCTGCAGAAAGATTTTCTTTTCAACCTTTTATTAGGTGTAGTAAGTGTAGAAAATATCTTCTTCTTTTATGGTTCTTTAAAGATTTTGGGCCTTTCTTCAAGCTGACTTAAGAATTGCCACACAAAGCTGAATATACTTGTTCCCTTGGCCACCCATTTGTTGGCTTGTAGTGTCCAATGCAGCATATGGCAAATTAATCCATTCTGTTGATGGCTGTTACAGTGACAATGTGGCTGCTTGGCACAGGCTGCAACTTTTTGGGGGTGGTTTGGTTCCAAAGCAGGCAGTAGTGAGGATCCTCATGAGGATGAGTCTTTGTAAACCATAAACTTATTGGGTTGGGGAAACTGCATTAAATGAACAGGTTTATTACGTTGGTTTACTTTACTGTACTTATGTTGGTCTCTCCTCTCTTACAGTACTAAGGCACGAACATGTGCCTGAAATCCTTCGTGGTGGCAAATACTTCATGTGTGATGAAATGGAGCGCTCTGTCCATGATGCTTTGTGTGTAGTAAAGAGAGTGCTAGAATCAAAGTCTGTTGTACCAGGAGGGGGTGCTGTTGAAGCTGCTCTTTCGATTTATCTTGAAATATGCAACAAGCAGTGTATGATGGTATCTCATTGAAACTTAATGTTTAGGCTGAAATTGTTGATTCAGGTCTCTTTATTAAGTAATAAACTTATGGACACCTACACTGTAATAACAGGTTAGGTTTTATTGATAGGTTGCCTTAAATATAAGGTGTTGGTCAGAGAATCCGGGGGCCATGCGATATGCAAGCGACGTTTGTGTGCGCATGTCCCGTGACTTGGTTGCAAGCATGCGGCCCTGTGACGTCATTGCACTGTGGCTGTCTGATATTTTGGCGTGGTGTGATATGCCACAGGCACACGCTCATTGCAACTTTACCAGTGTGCGCACATGCATTGATGTCTCACAGGGTCACAAGATTCTCGACCAACAGTGTTGATTTGCAAATCAAGGGGTTGGAGCTAAAAACAGGAATACAGTGTAGTGTCGTAGGCCAGCAGATCACAGAAAAGGGTAGGGTCTGTAAGGTTACTGTAAAAAAATATTTAAAGCAAACCTATACAATGCATGAGGCTAAGGGTGTTATCGAAACTCAAACTATCCAGGGTAAGGTGTCAAATAGTATTGTACATTGCAGACATGTTGGTGGAACCCCCCCACACTCTTGAAATGTACAATGCTGTGTCACTTTACCAGGCAGTTTCGAAAACACCCCTTAGCCTCAATGCATCCACACCTTGCATTTAGAAGTTCCCTAACTCCTGACTGTCATATGCTAAGTGTGACTTTCCAGGGTACTTAATTGCAAACAGATTCTTGTACCGTCATTCTGAATTGAGAAAGCCAGTCTGACTAGCAAAACGTATTCAAGAACTAAACTTTAAAGGGGAAGTTCAGTGGAAATGCATGTGCTTTTCAGAAAAAAGCAGTATTTTTCCATCCCAATACCTTAATCTGCCCATTCAGCATTGTCTGTGTATAAATAAATGCAAACGAATGCTGACTTCCTGTTTGCAGGACCACTATAGAGACAGTTATGGTTTTGCCCTTGACCCATCGCCTGGTTTATCAGTTGCTCAATAGAGATCTGAGCATCTTTGACCCATCCAACGCCAATCATAGAAATTACTGTTAGAAACATTCCAAGGATGTGGTGCATCCTGGGAAGGCGTTAGAACCTGAAATGTCAGCTCACTAATGTCAACAGCAGGGAACAGCAAAGGGTATGAAATCAATTGATTTTTCAAAATGGGAGAGAATATGTAGAATACCTGAGAAGGCATTACACAAACTAACTATTAACAAATATTGATAATTTCCACTGAACTGTCCCTTTAAGCCCAGTTGAACTAACTGACACACGATATAACCTGACCTGGATGAATGAGAACTGTCACTAGCATGAAGTTACTTCCTAACCCCTTCCCCCAGTGCTACCAAAATGCCCAGTGTGCTTTGCCAATGGGAAAAAGGGAGCACTGTAATAATCTACTTGTGCTAGGGGCAAGGGATTAACCAGAGGACTTTCTACATGAAAGACTTGCTTCACAAATGTAATACAAATGTATATTTTCTAGCTCTTTCTATGTAGAAATAGACTTCTGTTTCCTGTGCAATTTTACAACCGCCTTTAAGAATGCCTTTATTGTTTAAACTATAGGGACCCGGAAACAGCTGGCAATTGCAGAGTTTGCTAGAGCTCTTCTTGTTATACCAAAAACCCTTGCAGTGAATGCTGCTCAAGTTCCACTGATCTTGTTGCAAAGCTTCGAGCTTTTCACAATGAAGCTCAATGTCAATCCGAACGCAAGACCTTAAAGTGGTAAGATATTTTTTTAAAAAAAAGCTACAACATTACTGTTGCTTTATCAATGTAAAGTATAACGCAATTCACTATCTAGTGTGTGTGTGTGTGTGTTGTATATGATAGATAATAAAGATCTCCTTTTCCACCAGTGAGCACTCCTTTTACGAATCAAACCCCCAGGTGCTGCTCCCTCAATTGATATCACAGGTATTCAAAAACGAGCACACTCGTGGGACTTCATGCAAATATCAAAAGCGTGTTTATCACAACGTGGAGGTTTACATGTTTCCGCCCCAACACACGGGTTCTGAAGACGGCCCTGACCCCAGGATTCAGTCTCTATGCACAGAGTTTCTGTTTTTAGCGAAAGCTTACGTTTCAAATGTACTCTGGTTAGGTTGCGGGTGGCGTACCATGTAAATGCCATGTTTTTACGAACACTAGCTCAGAAGTCACAAGTTCAAATCCCCTGGTTTACTTATTGCAACATAGGCTTGCCTAAGTTTTTATTGCTTTTTTTTTTTTTTTTTTTTTCCCATCATTTTCTCGAAAAATATAAAGTTTGTACTTCTGTACAAACTTTATTATAGCAGACCTTTGTATTTGATCTTTGTACTGCTTATGGCTAATAGACATCCATCTGAACAGTAAACAAGGCATAATTCAAAGGGGAACTTCTACCAAAGTATACACTTGTTTATCCTATTTGCAATTTTCAATGTTGGCTTAATCTTATATAATAGAACATGTTGGAGATGTATAACATACAAAATCCCTTCAGGATTGGTCTTGATTTGCTGAATGGAAAACCAAGGGATAATAAGCAGGCTGGTGTATTTGAACCAACTTAGTGAAAACAAAGAGTTTGAAGTTTGCTACAGAAGCTGCCATCACCATCCTGAGAATTTGTACCTTATTAAACTGCACCCAACCAAAAGAAGAAAAGGAAAGTATCATGAAGCTGTGCAGTCTGGTTCAATTGAAGGCTAATTTTTTTTTTTTTTTTTTTTTTAAACTTACAATTATTATAGCTGTTAACTGTTTTTCCATATCTTGCACTTCTTTGGCCTTGTCTCTAACCTCAAAACTTAAATAAAAGCAGAGCTGAAACCTCATGTTTGTCCGTTATTTCATTCTGCGCTTATTTGTGCAAGGGTAGTTTTACTTGTGGTGGTGTTTTGGGTATTTTTTTTTTTTTTTTTTTATCCTATTAATTTTCTACATATTTGATTACAAAGAATGTTAGACAACTTATCTCATGACAAAGCAAATATATACAGGCCATGAGAACAAAACGTAAAGTAAAAGCTTTTCTCACCAGAACACCTATATATTGTAAGATTTTATTTTTTCTAGTATGTTGCCTTTAGCACATCTATTCTGTTATAATAAGGCTTTCCATGTAGTAGCCAGTACAACTCCACAGCCCTGTTTGTGTGTAAAAGGCCCCCTGACCCCATTCACTATCTTTATGCACATTATTTTCTATACAGATGTCCCCACACTAATATGGAAGACCTGATAAGACTTTGCTTGTTACCCTGCAGTTTATTTACCGCCACAGTGAATCGCGATTTTTTTTTTAGATTTTTTTTTTTTTATTTGTTCCTGCAAAATTTAAATCTTTAAGTTTACCTGTATTTCATGTGCAGTGGTGGCTAATCAGTTTCTACATGCTAATTTCTATATTGTAGCACATTGTGATAGCGTGGGTTTCACACACTTTTTTTTTTTTTTGTTTGCTGAAATGTTAATATTTTGTTTTTCTGCATCCCTGGTGCACAGAAATAAATGGTAAAGATGACCAGGTCCGCCTCTTTAATGATGCAGGTGCAGCATTTCAGAGCGGCACCTCTGTAGGGAGGTGGGGGCGTTTTAACAACAACAAAAAATTCTCCAAACTGCAATACAACTTTGACCACTGTGCAAATCGCAGCAGTTAGCTGCTAGAAAGTAACAGGAATGTGGGTGTGGGCTTTAGCACCTGAACTGTGAACGAGTATCAAACTCTTCCTGCCTGTTTAAAACTTGACTAAGTACAGAGCAGCAAATGGACTGATATAAGCACAAAGCATTGGGAGAACCTACATTAAAATTTTATGTGGGGGCATATATTTACATTTGGGACCCGGGTAGGTAATAGCCACATATTCCTGTGGTAAATTATAAATGGAGTATGAGGTACCTGATTTAATAATACCTACCCCATGTGCGGGCAATCCACTATATCCATTATATTAGTCTTGCAGAGGCAGCATTTTGTATTCTACTCTGCATCTATGTGCACATTACATGCAGTAGTATGCAGTTAGTAGAAAGCAGGCAGGTAGCATATAGGTAGCTGGCATGTGGTATGCAGCATGTAGTTGTATATAGTAGGTAGATGGTAGGTAGATAGTATGTGTACATAGTTACAAAGTTGGTAGTAGTAGGTAGTTTGCACGTTGATGTAGTTGAGTGTAGTTAGCATGTAGTAGGTACTGGCATGTGGTTTGTAGGTAGTATGTAGTTGGCACATAGTAGTGGTTAGCATGTAGGTAGTTATGTGTAGTTCGCATGATGTTGCCATGTAGTGTGTAGGCATGTGGTATGTAATTAGTAGGTAGCATGCAGTTGGCATGTAGTATGTAGGTAGTAGTTATTAGCACATAATATAAAATTGGCATATAGTTAGCATGGGGTATGTAGTTAGTAGTATGTGTTAGCATGTAGTATGCAGGTAGCATATGGTTAGTAGGTAGTATTTAGTATGAAGTTAGTAGGTAGTATGTAGTTAGCACTCGTTATAGTATTTGAGGTTGAATAAATAAGACATAGGCAGGAAATGAATTTGTCCTGCCTAACTAACTTGATCCAGAGGAAGGCAAAAAAACCCATCAAATTTGAAGGGGAAAAAAATTCCTTCCTGACTCCAAGTGGCAATTGGAAATTTCCCTGGATCAACTCTACTTTATGTTCAATACAAGTAATTTGCAACATTCCTTGTTTGCAGAAACATCCCGTGAAAAACCATTTCCGAACTTGAAGCCTAAGCTTTTTCTTTAAGTCTTAAGGGATGTCCATTTTCCATGATAGTGCTCTATTGGTGAACATGTGTCCGATAGTTATTGTATGGGGCCGTTTATTTATACACAGTAATCCTATTCCACCAAAGCCTTTTCTCCAAGTTCATAATGTAATTTTCCCGTCTCTCTTCAATTCAAGCTCCCCCAATTCCCTTATTAATTTAGTTGCCCTTTCGCTGAACCCTTTCCATTTTAAGATGTCCTTTTGTACACAGGATTCCAAAATTGTACTGCAATATTCCAATGAGGCCTACCAATGCTTTGTAAGCATTGCGAACCCTGTGGCAACCCCCGCTTAGCACTTTAGTCCATAATGATGAGACCATTTACAACTACTCTCTGCATCCTATTCATTAACCAATTTTCTATCCATGTACAATGTGCTTCCCCAGACCAACAGACTTTAGCTTATACATTAGTTGCCTATGGGGGACTGTATTAAAAGCCTTTGCAAAATCCAAGTAAACATCTGATATGCCAGAGTCTAAATTTTCTACTTCCTTCCTCATAAAAGCCAAGAAAGTTATTTTGACAAGATCTATTCCTCCTAAATCCATGCTGGTTACTACTTATGTCAGTCTTGAAACATACTCTAGAATAGTTTCCTTATTAAACTTTCCAGTATCTTCCCACCACTGATTAAACTTACAGGCCTTACTTACCTGGCTGTGAACGACTACCCTTTTGATTTTGGAATAACATCAGCATTTTTCCAATCCAAGATGGCATGATATACCCTATAGATTTCTATAGGGTCCACCGCAGGATACCATAGAAATCATAGAGTATGTCGGACACATTTATGTTCATCTCATAACTGCCTTCGGATTTCCCACCATAGCGTATGGACCCTATAGGTATGGTTGCCATGGAAACGGCACCTTGGGGTAGGAGGTGGGATGATCACTAGATGAGTGTGCACTTGTTGTTGGTAGTGTAGTTAAAGGGTATTGGTTTTGTATTAGGATTGAAAAACTGAGTTTTTCAGGATTGAGGTATGGTTGCCATGGAAATGAAAGTGTGTAATGGGTGCCAAGGTGTATCAGTAGGTGTATACAGCAGCACTATGGTTCCAAACAAAGACACACCTTTGCAGGTATTAAAGGTTGTGTCTAGATTTCTATAGGGTATGGTGGACCCTATAGAAATCATAGAGTATGCAGGGCCCTTTTTTGTCATGTCATATCTGCCTTCGGATTTCCTACTAAGAGTCTATGGACCATATAGGTATGGTTAACATGGAAATGGCACCTTGGGGTAGGCGGAGGGATGCATCAGTAAGTGTATGCACCTGTTTTTGTGCAGTGTTCAAAGGGTATTGGTTTTGTATTTATGACTAAAAGTGACTTTTTAAGGATATAAGTGTAGTTGCATGGAAAACTGAAGTGTGTAATGGATGGAAAAGGTGTATCAGTAGGTGTATACAATCACACTTTAATACATGCAAAGGTGTGTCTTTGTTTAGAACCAAAGTGCTGCTGTATACACCTACTGTTACACCTTTGCACATTACACACTTCTATTTCCATGGCAACCATA
Source organism: Hymenochirus boettgeri (assembly GCA_019447015.1). Classification (NCBI taxonomy): domain Eukaryota; kingdom Metazoa; phylum Chordata; class Amphibia; order Anura; family Pipidae; genus Hymenochirus; species Hymenochirus boettgeri. Next base: position 57,849 of record JAACNH010001254.1, read on the forward strand.
CCTCAAACTCAGTTTCTCAGTCAAATACAAAACCAATACCCTTTAACACTGAACAAAACAGGTGCACACACTTTCTGATGCATCCATCTAACCTACCCACAGTGCCGTTTCCATGGCATTCATACCTATAGGGTCCATAGACTCTATAGTGGGATATCGGAAGGCAAAGAGAGAATGAGATGACGTAAATATGCCCCGGTATACCCTATAGATTTCTATAGGGTCCACTGGGTGGCTGCAGGAACTGGAAGTGCGGCCTTGTCTTGCATTTTTTCCTTGTGTATTTTTGAGCCGTTACGAACCCTACCTTAAAGTCACATCACCCTGTTTATTATAAGTAAAGTATTTAAACATAGAATCTAACAGTGCATTTCCCGGTAAGAAATGCAGAATTGGGACTTCAATGTCTGAAGACCAGGTTTGTCATAAGGTGTATTAATGGCACACAGTGCAAAATTTTGGCCATAACCATCCAGCGTTACTCTGCTGGAATTTACCAATAACAATCACATACATGATAATAGATTCAGATTTTCTGTACTTAACAAACCCGGTTTAGTGTCCCTAGGTGTAATATTATACAAAATGGTTATAGTTCAGACCAATAAAATAATCTTCTATGGGATTGTATTTAAATCAATTAACTACCGGTATGTCCCAATGCAATAAATATGTCCCACCAGTAAAGTGCTGTATCCGTGTGGTACAAAGACAGGATCATGCACTGCTTCCCTTCTCCGTACATTAGGAGGTGCAGTTTAAGCAGTGGTACATTAGTAACTTTTGTTTCTTTTTCAATCCTTGGCAGGTTCAGCCTTTACCAGTTGTGTACATTTTACCCCTTGCTTTTTCTTGGCTGGCTGCCCACTCAGATTTAGGAGATACATTTAAGAGATAATTCTGTTACCAGTACTGACTATTACTGCAGTAAGCAATTCATGTTTTAGTAAAAAAGGGGGGGGCTTGTTCACTCTAGGAACGGACAAAAACGCAACTTAAAACGCAGTGCGTTGAGTGACATTTCAAAACGTTTTTGTATCCGTTGCTGACCGTTTCCATGTGCGTTATAATCTGTTTGTGTCCGTTTGTGTCAGTTGCATTTTAACGCCTTTTTGACCATGTCATTGCGCAGGACTAATGACATCACAGTATCTTACAGATCCTTTTCGAAAAAGACGGAAACGCGTGCATTATTCATGTATTTAAAATGCGTGAGCAGTGAATTTTTAAAACGGACTGAAACGGAATGGAATTCAACACAGCAAGTGTGAACGATATTGTGAAATCCTATGGAGTTTACGTCTGTTGTCCTTTTTTAAACGCAGCGTTTGAAAAACAGATACAAACGATGTAGTGTGAACACGCCCTAAGGACTTAGACGTGCTGCCGCTCCCTATAGTCCTGATACCCTAGGCCAGGGCTGTCAAACTCAATCACATAAGGGGCCAAATAAAAAAGAAAGGCTAGCAGTGGGCTGAATTTTTATTAAGATGAGCTGGTGCAGGGGTTGGGATTTGCTTAGCATGATTTTCTCTTGTGCTGGTTGTCAGCAGAAAAAGGGTGTGAACACACTGATTTGGACTGGGTCCTCTATCTATGGAACAATCATGTGCTAATGGGGAATGCCCAATTTATTCCTGGCGTAATGGAACAGTCATTTCAATGGAAGGCACATTTTTCACACCTCCCTCCTTGCGGGGCAAGATACTTGATCAGCTGTTAAAGCCGTGACTGCATCCAAGCCTAATTGCACAGCATCCATTTGTGTAGTCCCAAGTAGCAGCATAACTATAGATCTGCCTGCTAAAAACCATTTAAATAACGTTGATTGCGGTATCTAGCAGGCAGATATATAGTTATGTGATTCCTAGGATGTGCACAAATAGATAGCAGTTGAGTAAGTCTTGGATGCGTACAGTCATTGGGGGGGCACAAAAAATGTCCTGTGGGCCTGGATTTGATACGTTGTGCCCTAGGCCATAGCTATGTCGCCTAATGTGGAAGTCTGGCCCTGCATAGGAAGGAGTCTCATTAATCCCCAGACCTGTATGCATTGGTGGGTGTAGTCTTCTCCTCAGCTACGGAATCCTTCAATTGGATGTAAAAATAGATGGGCTTTCTTGCACAAAAATATGGTTAAAAAGGACAAGCAACAAAGACACCAGAAACCTTCCGCATTGCCCACTAAGATGATGAGCAACTTAAATAATAACAATACAAACTGCAGTCCATGGACAGGCACCTATTACTGGAATGTAAATTTTATGTACACTTTTGCAGAAGCTTTATAATAGTGAATGTGACTTTACATAAATCTGAGTCAGCACCATCATTAATGGATGAAAATGGGGGTTATGAAAAGTGATGTATTAGCCAAAATAATTGGTTCCTTAAGGTTCGACACACGTGCGTTCGCGGGTCCCGACCCGCAACGCACGAGGTCTGAACATTTTTTTCGGCGATAATTGGCCCATGTATGGGCACTTATGCCGAAACAGCCGTTTTCTTGCGCAATCGCATGCACTTCCATAGCACAATTGCACAACCGGAAATGTGCAATGGCACAGCACAACATTACACAGGAAAGGTGCGCAATTCCCAATATTCCCCCTAGAAAATAAAAGCAGGGGAAATGATTAATTAGACCCCCGATTGGGGGTGGGATGGGGTTAGACTACACATGGTAAAAAAGATTTCATGATAGAGGATGAGGCAGACAGAAGGCTCAGAAGGTAGGGAGAGAAGGTTCCCTGCACTGTCACTGTCCTTATTGAGGTCAAGGAAGCAGCAGGGACGGTGACTCACGAAGCTCTTACTTTTCACTTTCCTGGACTTTGAACAGCATTACAGGAGAATCATTTGAAGCTATGCCATAACTCCCATTCTTTAACCAATTTCTCTGGAAACAGGAATGAAGATGGAAGAAACCTACTTTCACGTGATCCACCACAGCCACACTGACAGGTCCAACCGCTTCCTGGTTCGTTCAACTATAGCATGCATGCATGACAATGCGCGCTATAGATAGTCAGAACCACAAAGGTTCAGGAATTTCAGTGTGGTTGCCGAGGATCATGCAAAAGGTAAGTTTCTTCCATTTTCGTTCCTGGCTCCACAAAAATACATAGAAGAACAGGAGGTTTAGGCATAACTCATTTACCTCCCGTTTTCCATTGCAAATAGTGATAGATCATTTCCCGAGTGATCCTATCCTTTAAATTAAAACATTTGAAATAGCGCCCTCTACATTTGCCCTAGCAGAAATGTTTTGCCTAATCCTAGAAATGGCCCTGGTCACTCTCATTCTCATCAGCTATACACGCACGGTAACAAGAGAGTGTACCAGAGTTTGGAGCATGCATACTGGTTTGTAAGTAAATGTTTTGAAATGTCGATATCTGGCTATTTTTTTGGTGGCTGAACAGTTTCTGCAGGGTGTGGTGTCAGTAATTGTCCTTACAAAAGCTGATCATACACATCCCAAACACAAGGAGGCGCACGCTTGTTTGATAAGCCACACACTAGAACATTCTCTAGCTTCTTTGACGCCAATCACGTGTCAAAACGTACTGACGTCTAAAATCAACAACTATAACCCTTTAGTGGAACGTTCGCCAAAACGAGGATGCATTGGCAATGCGAGGAGGCAAACTCTCAAATGGTCGTTGAAATGGGAGGCGCCAATGAAGGGGCGTGTTCCTTCCCAGGGTGCACTGCTTTGCCGGGCGACGGTTGACGAACACGTTTCTCGGGTCTAGCTTGAAAGTAACTGAGAATGGATGGGCCGCTCGGGTGTTTTGGGGACCGAAGCTCCGGGGAGGCTGTGAGGAGTCAGAATGGTAATTGGGACATTTCTATAAACGATAATGTCAAGGCCTAGTATGTTCATTACGGGCACTGGCTTACAGTCTTGTATATTATTATCTATTATGTCTCCATATATATTAGTATATTGTATTATCGTATCTAATATCCGTATAAATTATGTAATTGTATGTATATCCCATAGATATTTAATATATCGTTATCTCCATATATAGACACTGCGTATTTCTAGGTCATACTGTTTCTACATATAGATTAATGTTACTATGTGATACTTTGTGTCCATTGCCCTTTGTTCTCTTGCAGACATGACATTGTTATACAGATGATGCATTTAGAAGTGCTAAGACAATTATATACTAGCAGTTGAGCCAATATATAGACGGGTGCTAGAATCCTCCCTGCTTTTTTCGGACGTTCAGGGAGGGACGCACATGTGCAGAAGGGAGAAGCACACACGGACTCAGGGATGCTCATCTAGGGTTTATTTATAAGGGATAATACGCTACCTACAGTGTAATATAAGGATATCGCCACAGAGGATTTCCCTGACTGTATAAAACAAGATGGCAGGCAGGCAAAGTGTTTTTATAGAGGTCAGGGAACTCCGAGGGAAGTAATTATCCATATATTATTCTGCAGGCATCGAGTTGTATATAGGTATTAGCAAAAAAGTGTGCCCGTTGGTGCACAGTGGGAAATATGTGGGTGTATGTTAAGCATATGTGGATACAGATGATATAAAATCTTTATACACACTACTATAAAATTTAGGGATTTGTCAAAAAAAATAAAGGCAAGATAATAAAAATAAAAGAAATCCGTGTTCTATTAGTCTCACATCCCCCTAAATGAATATTTACACAAATACAGAGGCAGAATGGAACCTATTGGGTTTACCCCAATAGGTATAGAGGGGACATATATACACACATCTTTTGGATTGCACTGGAAGTGTCAGTGCTTTAGAAACACACGTGAAATATACAAGTGCAGCCTAACATCTAGATAAGACAGAAATTATCCATCTTATATTTGTTATATAACATTTTTCTGTTTTATCGATTTGTTTTAATAATCTATACAGGAATAAATTTAAATCCAATTTTTTGAGAGATGGGAGAAACTGCTAAAATCCGTTCCGCCTGTGGACCTGGAAAATCGGGACTGTGTATGCAGATCTTTGTCATCTTTCGAAATCTGTCATCTTTGTCATCTTTCAGAAATCTGTACTGTGTACCTAGCTTAACTGATTGGTTACTAACAATCAGAATCTTTCTGAAAGAATCTGATGTAACAAATCTTTTAGAAAATAATCAGATTGGTTAGTTTACCAATGAGATTCTTTCTGAAAGAATGATTGTATTGAATCAGAATTGGTTGCAATCCGGTACTTTCAGAAAGAATCTTATTGGTACGCTTTCTGGAAGAATCTGATTGAAACTATTAGAATTGGTTACAATCAGATTCTTTTAGAAATAATCTGATTGGTAAACTAACCAATTAGACTCTTTCTGAAAGCTGATTGGAAAATAATCTGATTGGTTAGTATAGCAATCAGATACTTCCAGAAAGAATCTGATTCTATCTAATCAGAATTGTACAATCGGATACTTTTAGAAATAATCTTATTGGTATGCTTTCTGGAGAAATCTGATTGTAACCAATTGTGATTGGGAAAGAATCTTATTGGTATACCAATAATATTCTTTCTAAAAAAAAAACTGATTTCTTTCAGAAAGAATTTGATTGGTATGCTTTGGAAGAATGTAATTGTAACCAATCAGATTCTTTTCTAATCAGAATTAATCAGGGCTGGATTTACAACACAGGAGCCTGTAGGCCCAGAAAGCCTGGTGCTCTTAGCCCCACCCCTAAAACACAGACCACCCCCCAAACCACACCCATTTTCTCTTTTTGCGGAAGAAAATAAATATAAGGGTTGGATTGGTGGGGGGAGGGTTGACAGGCGCCCCTAGGCGCGTGCCTAATGGTAAATCCAGCCCGGAATTGGTTACAAATCAATTCTTTCAGAAATAATCTAATTGTCTTTTCCCAGACCATTTTCCAGGTCCCAAAACTTTTTCAGTAAGTAGCTGTATATTTTTTACAAATTTTCAAAAATTTCTTGAAATTTTCGAACGCATCTCAAAAAATTTGCAAAGCGGAATTCCCGCAAAATCCGTGAATCACGGAAATCCATTGCGGAACTGGATCCTCTCTGTTCTAGATCTATTTATTGTAACATTGTATAGAGTGTTATAGTTCAGTAGAAACACAACAGTGAAATACAAACTGTTGGCGAGCTTGAATCAATCTTCCCAAGATCAATAGCGATCCATGGATCATTCTATAATTAAAGTTATCAATCTGTCTTTCAATACCACCCTCCCCATTAAGGCCTACACACTACAACGCACCAAATCGTGCACACAATCGTGAGAGTAATTGCACACCATTTTTTGCGTTTTCGTGTGCATTTTGCAGTTTTCCCTTACAGAAACGCATGCGTTAACTCCCAAAAAATAGTGAACACGCATTACAAACGCGAACTGACGCGCAATCACATGCGCATTTCCATTTTAGTGAAAATGCGGGCGCAATCGTGCGAAAAGCGCGCTACTGTGGCCTAGCCCTCACCGCTTTCATCAGGGATTCTGTTAGAGGGGATCACTATTGGCAGGTGTTAGAGAGGGAGCACTATTGGGCAGTGTGTTAGAGAGGGAGCACTATTGGGCAGTGTGTTAGAGAGGGAGCACTATTGGGCAGTGTGTTAGAGAGGGAGCACTATTGGGCAGTGTGTTAGAGGGAGGCACTATGGGAGTGTGTTGTCCTTTAAGAACCCAGACTATCCTGTCATGTTTCAATCTTATTACATTGTATCAATCAGTTCAGGACACAGGTTCATGGCTTCTATGGGGTCTATTGCAAATAATATAATAAACGATTAATAAACTCACTTAATTTTGTCAGAGAAATGGGCATGGAGATGTTTTCCTCTCAGTCCCCCTATCATATAGAGCAGGGATAAGCAACCAGTAGATCTCCAGATGTTTGAAAACTAAACTCCCAGCATTCCCTACAAGCACTCTGTAGTTAGGGAATGCAAACACCCAGCATCCCTGTAAAGCACTCTGTAGTTGGGGAATTCTGGGAGTTGTAGTTTCCAAAACATCTGGAGGTCTACTGGTTGCCTGTCCCTGATCTATAGATATCTTACTGTCCAGCAAACTGCAGCTCTCCTTTGTTTCTATTGAGAGGGGAGGGGTGGGGTAAGGTGAGAGACTCACATGTTTTACAAAGGAAGTGACAAATAAGTCTTGCAACTTCCTACTAACAACTCAGAAAATGTTTTGATTGGCTAACATTGCTGTCAAACTAATATTAAGCACACCATTGGATACAACACTAAAAGGGAAGTGAGAAATATGTTCCTTTGTAAGCTTCCGTTGCCTACCTGCAAACTTCCTGGGTGTGGCTTAACAGTCCAATTTGAAGATACCATTACAAACACAGGTGGGGTCTGTGTAAGTACTTTATTTATAGATTTTTGCCTTGCATTTCTAATACTTTAATGTCATTACCACATATTTGTTAATATTGAAATAACTATTAAGTGCTTAAATAACACATAAACACTGTCCTATGTAAACACAATATATAGAAAATTGTACATCCATATTAAAGGGCAACTAGGACCAAAAATAAAATACATGCAAAAATCAGAATTCTAGTGCACAAACAATTCTAATTGCATATTGGCTACCTCCCTAAGGTTGCTAAACAAACTGTCTGCTACACTCTGGATAAATAAAAGCAATTAATTCAAAAGTTGGCCAAATTATTTTAAGCCCAGTCACCACGTAAGGTGCTTCTGCAGTGGATTACGAGAAAGGTAAGTTTCTGCTATCGACCCTGGCTCCTTATATATTGATTGATTGAATGGAGGTAAGGCATAGCTTAATCACCCTTTAATCAAACCATATTAAAATCTACATTTATACATTTTTTTCCCTCTTCATATCCGTAAATCTGCTTTGTAGCATTTGACAGGGGTCTTTTTGTAATCGAATATGTGCATGGGTGTACCAGCTAAGCATTTTCAATAACCAAAAACACATTGGCAACTAAAAGATTGATTAACAAAAATGACTGCGTATAATCACTTTATAAAACTTTTCCCTCCGTTTGTGTTTTAGTTATGGCTGCAGCTTCCATTGCAAATATTGTCAAAAGTTCCCTAGGCCCAGTAGGCCTAGATAAAATGCTTGGGGATGATATTGGTGTAAGTATGCATTTCATTTGCTTGACTGTAGACAAAAACATTCTGCAATATCTTTTAATGCCTCGGCTATGATGTATAAAGTAATAAACATCAGCATAAGTCTAATTTTTGTTTATGCTCAAAAAGGCTTCTTTTGTAGCGACATGCTTCAATTAAAGCAGTAATTAAAATTCATAGCAACCAGAATGCATACACACCCAGGTCTTGTTCTGCTAACTAAGCTGAAATGAAGGACATGCTTTAAGTTATAACAAACATCAATTTGGATGAAAGTTTCTTATCTTAAGGTATGTCCACTAAAAAGTAAAATATACCTTTTTTTTTTTTTTTTTTTTTAACATTAATTGAAGAACTGAACATAAAGGAGCCAAGTCTTACCTCCTGTTTTCAATTAATCCAACAGAAGTAGGGAGTCAAATACTTACTTACCTGCTGGTGCCTCCTCTGACAGATCCAAACTACATCCACAATCCCTTATACAATATGTGCATGTGCGTATGGTACAAGGGAGCGTGGATGAAGCCTGGACCTGTCGAAAGAAGCACAAAGTAGTGAAATTGCGAGTAAGTATTTTGGCTCCTGTCGCTGGGATTCATTGAAGAAAGGGAGGTAAGACGTAGCTTATTTACCTCCCACTCTTTAATTTAGTGAAAGAGTTCACTTTTTTTAGTGGACATACCCTTTAAAGAAACAAAGTAGGCAAACTTGTACTGCTACTTTGTTTTATCAAAGAAATGTATTTTAGATTTCTGTTTCAGTTCCAAAAAAGAAGAAATTGTTTTGATCCTGTATTCAAATTCTTAAATATTAGCTTTTTAACATTAATAAAAAAAAGATTGGCCTGCATTCAGCATGTCTTTGTACAGTTAAGGTTCGTTTACCCGCATGATGTGTGCACCATGCCACGGCCGACACATTTGTGTGACGAACGGCCATTTCAGCGCGAGAATTGAATGTGGTGTATCGTTTAGTCGGGGGTGTCGTTCGCACGAATGGTCTAGGGTCGTAGCTGGTGCACACATGTGTTTTTGTATGAAACTTTAGATACAATAAATATAAGATACATGGTCCTCTGGCCTTTAAAATATTTAATTCTTATGGTCAACTGGATAACATTGTAGTAATAAATATTCTTCAATGGTTTAATAAAAGCTTTTAGTGTTAGACTATGCAGTTGTTTTGTGTGTGCATGTAGCCTATTGCTGATATTTAATTATTTTTTTCTGGGTTAGGATGTGACAATTACAAACGATGGTGCCACCATTTTAAAATTATTGGAAGTTGAGCATCCTGCAGCCAAAGTTTGTGAGTTAGCAGATCTTCAAGACAATGAAGTGGAGATGGAACACATCAGTAGTAAGTTTCTTTAGTCTTTGTTTCTCTGTTTATCGTACCTTAACTTGTGAAAAATATCACAGATCCTATTAAAGTATTTGCCTGTTTTTTGTTTTTTTCTTAAGTTTCAAAATGGACATTTTCCATTAGCAAATTGATCATGGCTTGAACTTTTAGGCATGGATGACAAATATAAATGGTTGTTTGAGCTGTTTTGTTTGCACAAGCGCATGACAATGTGTAACATTGCACCAGAAATGTGCTTGCATCCTGCTTGTGTGGCTTCAGCCTTAAACTTATCGTGAACATGCTCCTCTGCTGCTTCCTCTGATCACTTGTAGTATAGCTGGATGCAGTCTGGAGCTCCCAGGAACCAGCAGAGGAGGGTGATCGTGGGTTGAATGTTTTTAAGGCTCCTTGGGTAGGTCGGATAGGAAGAGACTAGTACCATAAAGGCATGTAGGGCTAGTTTGTCTAAGATAAAGGATTCTCTTGGCAGGGCTCCCCTGCACATGCAGAAATCCTCCAGGGGGACACGAAAAGGGCAGAAACTTTTTTACACACAGGAAGGTTCCTACTATACTGCAGGACAACCATAAGGAGCAGAGGGAGAAGGTAAGGATTTTTTAACACTATTCAGTGGGGCCAGCAGTAGGTTAAATTTTAGTTTTGGGGAAGGACATGCCCTTATCATGGGAAGCAAGCCTTAAAAATGATTGGAGTCTTGGAGGGTATGCTGCCATTCAAGAAAGCAGGATTGTATAAAATAAGGTTTCCCCAACCAATTTAAAATTGGGGTCCACTTCATACATCACCTTCTGGGAGACCCAGTAATCACAGTTCGTAACATATGTGATAATTGGCCTATGACTTGGGCCTTCTTTACCTAGTTAAAATTCATTTGATAGGGTGGGTGGTTGGGGTAAGTTTAAAGGATAGGTTCTCTCAAAAATGAACCTATCCTTTTCTCATTAATTTAAGAAGTCAAAGGAGCTATGTTTTACCTCCTATTCTTCAATTAATGTAACAGGACGCAGTGTAATACTTACCCGTGAGCACAATTCACTGCTGCGTCACCTTATATATAAATATACTATACTGTAGCAGGCATGCACACAGTTTAACCCAGAACCAGTCTGGACCTGTATGAGTAGTCGTCGAAGGAGGTAAGGTGTCATGTGGTGTTCCTGGCTCCTGTTGTATTAAAGAATGCAGGTAAGGCATAGCTCCTTTAATTCTCATTCTTCAATTAATGAGCAAACGTGTATGATTAATGCCCTGCATAAGTCTCACTAATGCATTTGTATTTTACCCTTTTAACTAGATCGTAAGCTCTAAGGGGCAGGGACATCCCTTCTTATGGCAAGGCTTAATAAAATGATGTAATGAACTATTTTTGTACTGATATTTCCTCCTTGTTTGACGTTTTGTATTTTGATATTGTACAGTGCTTTGTCTCCAAGTGGTGCTGTAAAGATAACTACATCAGGGCGGACCAATTATCCAATTTAGGAGCCAGCTCCAAAAAGTTAGGAGAGTTAAGGTGGCCATACATCTATGAGATTACTTACCCGACCGAGCGCTCACGCGATGTTCATGCCAGAACCGCTTCCCCCGATCGTATATTTGACCGACATGCAATTGCAAAATCCCATTCATTCGGTTGAATGTAAGATCGGGAGAAGCGGTTTCGGCAGGATCGAAGGAACATCGCGTGAGCGCTCAGTCGGGTGAGTAAAATCTCATAGATGATAGCCACCTTTTAGGAGCTAGCAATCCAACCTCCCAATGTCACATGACTGACATCTGATGCCCCTTTCACCCTAGCTCCACCAGCCACATTAGCCTGACCATTAGACAATATACTAACTAACTGAGGCATTGAAAAAAATACTTTGCCTCTTTTATCCATCAATGAATACATGAAGCAGCACACACTGATGTGGTTTGTGTTGCTACATGAATTCAATCCAGTATTTGTTTTGCTCAAGCTGTCCCCAGCCAGACTTTCTGTGTGGGCAAGCATGCTCATAATCCTTTGAGGCATCATTGTTAGAGGGAATTTCCAACTATGCAGATCGCATACCAACTGTTACCATCCCAGCTGCAGCAAAACTATACATAACAGAAGTTTGATACTAAGGAACTTGATTGGTAGCTGAAATGTTAATCTCCCCCCATACACGTGATCATTTTGAGTGATATGATAAATTAGATGGATCGTTCAAAATATTGATCCACATGTATGGTGTTTTCTTGATGGCCACGACAATGAGCAGTTTATCTGAAAAACAAGGGAAAATCGGTGGAAAGATGGAAGCCTCAAGGGGGGAACTTGAGCGGTTCTTTCCACAGACAAAGATAGACCTAAAGAAGGATAGATGGACAGACAGATTGAGATGTTTGGGGGAGTTTGAGATACCTTCCCCATTAGAATTTACCTTTTGACATTCCCGCATCATTCGAGCAATGCACAGGAACCTCCTGACCTGTGTTTTATTGCAAAATGAATGGGCCAGATGGAACTAAAGACATAGAGATAATTAGGTGTACATCTTAGTATCTTAGTAGTGTATGGGTACCTTTTACTCTTTTAGTGCCAGCGGACTGGCACTAAGAGTAAAGGTCAGAGCTCACAGCTGTCTGTCACAGAGGCTGCTTAAAGGATATCTCCACTGATAAGTCACCTTGGTGTAGGATAGTTGTGTAAGGTGGATATGTACCTGCAGTATCCTGTGTCTTTGAGTAGTTTAGAAGAAATCCAATGAGTTTCTCCCAGAAGGCTGTGGATGGTGCAGGTCTGGCCACTTTCAGTGACAGCCTGCTTGGGAAATGTCCGACGCGCGTTTTCCTTTAGCGCATGCGCAGAATGTGAAGGATCCGTCTGTGCTGCTGCTGTCTGTGTGATCTGACTGGTTGGTCGATTCTACCCCCCCCCCCCACAAACACACACACACCCACATGGAAGAATAATCACATGACCATCACAGCAGCTTGCTGACTTAACTAGTTAATGGAGGAGTAATCGGGTACTATCTTTTTCTTTCTCTCTCCCACCCCCTCCCATACCAGATTGCCTCATATTCCCAGCATCCCCTATGAAATCAATCTTAGATGACTTTTTCAACTATCCCTCTGCGTTAGACACAAAAAACTTTAATTAAAAACACAAGTTCCCCCTTCCTTTGTTACAGTAGTGTGGGAAGAGGGTTTTAACTCTTTCTCCCCTGTCTCTCTCTCTGCATGATCAGCTGTAAAAATTAACTTAGAGAGTCAAGGAGGAAAGGATTTCTTACTGCAGCCAAGTGCATGTGTCTGCTACCAGAATGATGCACATTGAGTAACAGCACTCCCAGCACAGGGGAAGACGCACCTCCAGGAACCTGCACAACTTTCCCATGCTGCTGCAATCAAATAAAGGGGAATTCTGGGGGAAAAAGGTAGGGGGAGGGTTTGGGGGATGGTGCAGGCAAAACAACCCCCCCCCCCCCCAAAAAAAAATGCTTTTTCCTCAGTGAAGATACCCTTTAAAGGGCATATCCACCCTTATAAAAATGTTTCCACATATAATAGTAGGGAGGGAGGGGGAGAAGAGCTGCAGTGTGCACGCCAAACTTCTCCCTGAGGTGAGACAGGAGGCAGAGTCCTATATGGACTCTGCTATCCTCCTGGTGGGCAGTTTTTGGGACTTTGGGGGGGGACTACAGGAGAACCATATGGAGCTGGGATGTGAGGTAAGGATTTTATTACACTACATGGTGGGGCCATTAGTGGGTGGGATTATAGTTTTGGGGGTGGACATGCCCTTTAAAAATGGGGTAACCGCTTTTATTTCCCAGTTAGAACTACTCTCCTGTATGTTTTTGATGAACACCCATTCCCCCTCCCTTTACCTTCCATTTGCAACATTGTTGCAGAGTAGGGAGTGATGACCTGCTCATTCTATTCCGCAACAATGTTGCAAATGTTCAACTACAGAACATGTTGAAAGGGAGGGGGAATAGGAGCTCAGCTAAAATACGGGAGAGCAGTTCTAACACAGGAATATTAAAGGGGAACTGTGGTCCAAAAATTACTTTAGGTAAATTGATGGGAATTGCTCTCCTGAGAATTTTTGCAATTTATTGTCATTGTTTATTTTGCATCGTTTTGAAGATATTTACATTTTTGTGTGAGATATGGCAGCAGCATCACGAGGTCTCCTGCGCTTCCTGCTCTGAAACCATGTCAGTGGATGAGTCAATCTGCCCTGTGTCTCCTCCTCCCCTTGCAGCCCCCTCAGCCCCACCCACTCATGGACCCTATGGCCCCTCCATTTGCAGGCCCCCCTTGGCCCCTTCCCTCACAGCCCCATGTGGCCCTGCCCACTCGCGGGTGCTGTGGGCCTCTCAGACACCCCTCTACAGAAAACCGTGAAAACAGCCTTTTCAGGCAGAGTGAGAACTCTGCCTGAAAAGGCTGTTTTCACATAGTGAGAGAGAAGGGCTGTAGATTCCCTTACCTTCTGTCAGGACTTCACACAGCAGAGAGGAGGAGGGACTTCCTGTCTCCCTCACACACTGAGGGAGTCTGAGGCTGTGCTTGCCGGCGGCACTGTGCAGGAGAAGCCTTAGGAATGTCACATGTCAGCCTCCCACAGCACCACTACTTAATTTTCTGACATTTTTGGATTGGCTGTAAAGTAGATCATTTTCTGTATGGACGACTACACTTGCAACATTTTGACCTTTCTGTCTTGATTAAATGATATATATTTTTTACCAGTACATTTAATATTTGGGAGGGCTTTAGCTTTTCATTTGAGCTAGTTCTAACACCAATTTATCAATTAAAAATCAAGTTAATAGCAGGAGTTACTGCAAAATACACAGGCGACAAGACTTGTCAAAAACTGTATGTTACAGAAGAGATTGGATTCGTAAAGTCAGAGGCCCACCCTGAAACACCCGTTTTGTGACTTGCTTACCAGAACAAAGCATCACTTGACTTTCTATGTAATCCCCCTTTTTTAAGATTCACATACATGTATGTAGTATAGAGAGCCCTGCAATTACTGCCCCTTACCCTAGGTTATTTTTGCTCAGTTTGGAGAATTCCTCTCTTTCTGGGTTATTCATTCAGCTATTTTGTATTTCAATCAGCAGTTTAAGCTTATTTTATATGATGGTATTTGTAACTATTTTTTGAATGTCAAAGATAACCCTAAAATTGGCACATGAGCACAACACTCAAATTACCTAACCGAAGGTGCAAAATGTTTCCAGTTACTTATCAGCAGCTATCACTCAAATGTGAACAGATGTTGTCTAACTGCAGTAAACCAGTAATTAGAAACATGTTATTGAACATTTGCATTTTTATTAAATAAGCCCCAATATTTAATAGTGTAACTTGATCCCCTTTCATTGCACACTGATTGCAGTTAGCAGTGCTATTTATACCAATACTTATCATTGATATTGTCTTCATGACAGCATAAAAAAAAAAACTGACTTACTTTTAAGAGGTTGAATTCGACAAATCTTTCATAGTTTTGGTAAATACTGCATATATATGCATATATTCAGTAATAGTTTTTAAACGATTACAGCTTAAAATGGGTTATAGTGTCAAATACCCTTTTAGTACAGCCATATTACGGTACTATTATATTATAATATTTTGGATATATCTGCACGGTGATTGGCTGTGATATAGCACATAACCAATTGTTCCAGTCCTGTGAGGGCTGGCAATCCTGACTGACCTCATAACCTGTATGCGGCTTGGCCAGTTGGGTCTCCATACACAGGACAATCTTGTTGGCTCTCTCTGTCTGGACCACCCATCCTAATGCTATTGGTCGTAGTTCTTCGCCATTGTATGGTTTGCCCCCCTACTCATTGTAAATACTATTGGATTTGGCAAGGTGTATAGCAAACCTAAAATCATGCCAGATTGTGCGTGTTTGAGCATGTTGATTAGAGTGGCTCTAGAATAAGCTACGACACGATTTCCACAAGATTGACTTGTAGGCAGGTATTTGACCCATCTGTATTAGCCCTATCATTGTTTGCATTTTTACTTTTACAATATCTGTTTTGCTTTCAATCCTCTCAGATAACCATTAAACATCAACACCCTAGGTTTCCAATGTTCACTTTGTCACCTGACATACAGATCAGATTTAATATTAATTGAATTAGTTTTCCTATCATGTGTTTTTTATAGGCAGGAAAGTTTGGGATTGAAGTTCACAAAATTACCAGCATTTTGAACATATTGGTGGCAATTTAAGTACTTATTCTGTGATAGTTAAAACTGCAATATTATGCAGAACAGACTGTTTACCAATTGTTTAGTAACATAACTTTTCCACAAAAGGTCATCATCGCTGCAGAGCTGCTGAAAAATGCAGATGAGCTTGTAAAACAGAAGATCCACCCCACATCTATAATTGGTGGTTACCGTCTTGCTTGCAAGTAAGTGTTGAAATAATGAAATCAGAGCATTTTAAATTTTAACATTATCCTCTTGTAGGTATATCCATATGTACCAGATTGTACATATAACAAACCCCTTTAATGGATCCACATGGGACCTAACTAACATCACACTTTCACATAATTACTGGAAAAAATGCCCAGTAAAATATTGCTGTGTAAAAACATGCTGCTTGTGTGGAACTTAGCCTTGCTGTGGTTACTGTGTGACATCTCTGCTGTTTTATGCACACACCTTCCTTACTCTGGCTAGAAGATCACATCAAAGAAGGTAGCAGGGGAGAGTGCTGTGCAACATTATATGGATATTAAGTCACCTTGGAGTTCAGTGCTCTCTTGATCTATATGGTCACGGAACTTCTCTGTGACTTCTAATATCCTTATAATTTACAGTAGGTGTTAAATTATCCACTATATAACTGACACACTGGCAAAGACTTTACACTGGAGGGGGAATGAAATCCATTGATGTAGTATGTTTAATACAAATAAATAATTTATAAAGATTTTAAACTTGTCTGAAGCAAGCCAGTTAACGTAATTTGAAATATAGTGTATGAAAGTTGCCGTACTTGGACTGCCAAATTCATGTAGTGATTGTCCCATTTTAGTACCACTTATTCGCTTTCCAGAATTAGTGGCTATGCTAATGGGATAGAGAAAGCTGCTGTGTGGACTGGAAGGGAAGATATTTTTGCATCTTCTCTCATATGAAACAACAGAACAAATCTACTTGATATGGGTTTTTATTTAGAAAAATAAGTAATTTATATATGGCCATGTTATTATATATGGACACCTGTTTCTATGCTTGTGTAAATTCTGTAATCTGGTTGATTAACTGGCGGTTTTTGCATTCCATTTTGTTATCCATCATTGAAAACCTCAGTAGTGCAGACTGGTTTAAAGTTGTTTGGTCATTTATTGGAAATATTTTGAATTAAGAGTACAGCATGACATTTTACCATGCTGGTGAGGGTTACTGGTTAGGCTCAAGTAATTTCTATGGAACCTAGGAGCTACAATTTTTTATATCTAAAAGTCTGTTTGCAAGTAAATGGGCAGGTTTAAAGGGACACTAAACTCCCCTAAAGCCAAAAAAATAACTATTTGCCATTCGTTTGTATTATTCACAGGGAGGTGAGAACGCTTATTCTCACCTCCCTGTGAATATTACGCTCGGGGGACCAGGAACTTACCTTACAGCCGATCCACACGCAGCTGCTCCTTCACTGACAGCCGCTCTGTCCCGACCGTGTGCCCTATCTTAGGCGCATGCATGGCAATACAAAAGATAGGGCGCGCGATCGGGAGAGAACAGCTGTTCAGTGAAGAAGCGGCTGCGAGTAGAGCGGCGGTAAGGTAAGTTCCAGGTCCCCCGAGCGTAATATTATTCACAGGGAGGTGAGAATAAGCGTTCTCACCTCCCTGTGAATAATACAAAGGAATGGCAAATAGTTATTTTTCTGCCTTTAGTGTTCCTTTAAGCTACTTTCACACAAAGTTGTGCAGGGCACTGTTAAGGGAAAAGACCATTTTATCCCCATAACCTATAATGGTCGATTTGTGACAACTTTAGGGGTTAACCCTGAAAAGCTTAAACCTATTTATTTCATTTGAGGCATAGAATCTTATTGTGCTGCAGGAGGATAGGTCATTTTCAATAATTTTGGATCAAGTAAGAGCTTTTTCAACAAACTTGTTTTTCCCCAACTGGACTTTGCATTCTTCAGAGAGATTATTTTAGTGTCTAGTTTTTTATGAGCATTATTGTAGTTACATTTGTTAAACCCTTTTAAACACTAATACTCTTCTTTTTAATTAGGGAAGCTGTCAGATATATCAATGAAAACCTTACAATTAATACAGATGAACTTGGAAAAGAATGTCTTCTTAATGCTGCAAAAACATCCATGTCCTCCAAAATCATTGGAGTGTATCTTTTCTTATCGTAGAGCTGAGAATTTTATTGATTTCTCTAGTCAAAGGGGTTTAACTTTTTTTTTTTGTATGTTTGTTTTCAAAAAGAGCCTTGGTAAAATGAATTTGCTACTGAGGTTAACAGCTGTTATAAATGTAATATTTAGAACTATGCAAAGTAGAACTTATTAATTTAGAAGTAATTATCACCTCTTACTAGTAGTTCATAAACAGTTAACAAAATGACATACACAGTAATATTGTAACACTTTTTGTAATGTCTGTATGTAACTCCACATAATGCATTTGATTCCTTAAGTAAATGTTCAGTGACAGTGATTTCTTTGCTGCAATGGTTG
Organism: Hymenochirus boettgeri; assembly: GCA_019447015.1. NCBI lineage: Eukaryota > Metazoa > Chordata > Amphibia > Anura > Pipidae > Hymenochirus > Hymenochirus boettgeri. Next base: position 76,055 of record JAACNH010001254.1, read on the forward strand.
TGGATGCTGCACTTGCAGTCAAGTTCACAGACCCAAAGGGACAAGCACGGTACCCTATCAACTCTATTAATGTTTTAAAGGCACATGGGCGAAGCCAAAAGGAGAGTATCTTGGTCAATGGTTATGCACTTAACTGTGTTGTAGGCTCTCACAGTAAGTATTTTTTTCAAAGTTTTGGTGTTAAAAAAAAAAAAAAAGTGAAATACAACCCTAATTACAAAAAAGCTGGAACACTACAATGTGAAGAAAAACGTAATGGATCCATTGATTTACAAATCATTTTAATTCACACTGTACAATGTAAATGAAAACAAAATGCATCCATTGATTTGCAAATCATTGTATCAAAATATTTTATTGAAAACAGTATGTGTGTATTTTTCTTTTTATTGTAAAGCGGTGGGTCTCATTCGCAGCATTGCCCCAGTGCTTTTGAATTTCAGCACTTAGTACACCATCATAAAGCAGTGTACTCGTGGTACTTGTTCCAAACATTTAAAAACTGTACAATTGTACCCACACAAGGTCTGTTAACCAGTTTAAAAATGTTCTGAATTAAAAAAAAACACATTTAAACAGATACAAACATCACAAGAATAAACAGTATGTAACCAGGATCTCCATACTATTCAATTATTAGCATCAATATGCATCCTAAGATAGACTTTAGACAAAGTTTACTCTTTATCTTGTGTAGCCTACCGCTACATTATTGGGGACAGAGGTAGCCGAGGTACCTATTTTTGCCTGAAAAATTAGGAAAACATGATTGACTTGAGTATAAGCCAAGGGTTGAAATTTTGATCACTACTGCCTTATTAAAAATATTGCCTTCTGATTCTGTTTTGTTTTGAGGCTTTAGTTGCCCTTTAAATTGACAGCAGAATTTCCATACAGTATTCCCATACAGTGATAGCCAAATCCAGTATGGCTATTATTTTTTTTTTCAACTTTGATTTTTATTGTTTGTGTTTTTTTCAAGGAAAATGAAAATATAGAATAGAAGGCATTTTCATATTAGCAAACATTGGTACAATGGTATGACATTTGAAATTTGAGATTATATAATATAATAAGCATCTTAACTGTTGGTCATAGCATTTTTTTTGTCTTTACATTTTAAGTGTGTTACTGAGATGGTAGTTAGAGAGGGTTAGGTTTTCTAGGGTTAAGTGAGGCAAAAGTCTCAGTTTGAAGGAAAGATAACATAGGTATAAGTTAAAGGGGAGGGGAAGGAAGGGAAAAAAGAAGGGAAAAATTTACTAGTCGATTGCGGTCTTGGTTTGTTAGTTTGGAGGTATATTGTTATTTTCTTAGCGTTTTTAAACTTTTCTTTTGTATTTAGGTTTTGAGCAGTTGTTTTTTTTTATATTGTCCTTTTAATTACTTTAAGGTGCGGTGCACCTAATTTATATTTATTATATTTTTTTAGGTGAACATAGGTAACACGCTATATAGGTCACTGCTTTGATTTTTGTCTTGGAAGACGCATTAATGTGTAAGAAATAATAATGCTTGTTAAACCATGCTTTCAGGTATGAATAAAAGGATTCTAAATGCAAAAATTGCTTGCCTTGACTTCAGTCTGCAGAAAACTAAAATGAAACTTGGTGTCCAAGTAATTATTTCTGACCCAGCGAAACTGGACCAAATCAGACAAAGGTATTTATACACTGTAAAACACATATACTAAATTTGGTTAATATAGTTGGTTTGCAACAAGTACCAAAGGTATTTATGGAAAAGACACCAGGACACATTACAAAGGAAATGTTTTATTGAAACAAAAATATAGTAGTAATACAAGGTAATATATACAAGATAAGAATGTTATATGTACAGTGAAAATGGAGACAAAAACAAAGGAGAAAGGGAAAATAAGAAAATAAGGGACATAGGCAATTCATAAGTAAGCAAAATTAAACGGATAATGAAGTATATATGTGCATAAATACAAACAAGACAATATTTTTTTTCTTTTCTTCCCTGTATTTTTACTGTTTATATGTACTTTTCTCATGAGCTGTTGTTCAAACACAAACCCCTTCAATAAAAATGATTGAAAAAATAATATATATAGTTGCTTTGCATAAAATCTTAATTTTAATTAAAATACCTACTTGTACCCTTGGTTAAGTTCTGCTTCCCATTTTAATTTACTGCCATACAGATTTTCATGGTGTGAGCAGTTATACGCGTGGGATAGAGAATCTCGTTCCTGCTCATTGTGTTGAGATGGTGGTTTTCTTTACTATTAGAGCAGGAACAGACATCTGTTTAAAGGAATAGTTAACTCAAAGTAAACTAATCTTTTATTGCATTAATTGGAGGTAAGGCATACGGTAGCTCCTTTACCATTCTTCAATTAATTCAGTAAAGGAAAAGTTCACTTTGAGCCTTTTAAACACACCATATTGCTTTTGCATCTCCTATTAAATCTGGTCAGAACTGCATTTTTATTTTTGATGGGATCTTTTCTTTTGTCAGAAATATTGGACCTGACAGAGCATACAGTATATTTAAAATTCTAAAAATTCACTTCCATTCCTGTATTCATCATATCTAGTAGATTCCAGTTAAAACAATATTAAGTATGTTTTTATGACTACCTAGATTATGGTGAGCTAAGTTTCTATTAAAAACAAAAATCTTAGTTATATATTGCGGTAACCCTTGTTGCAGACGGCCCTTTTTTTCATATACTTTAAAAGAAAATAAACTCTAGGATATGGGATAAATTGCACAAAATAGTTTCTTCTGTATTTCGTTGCAGGTTTAATATGTGCATGTTGCTATTTAACAATGTTTTCTTTTATAGGGAATCTGATATCACTAAGGAGAGGATACAGAAGATCTTGGCAACAGGAGCAAATGTAATACTTACAACAGGTGGAATTGATGATATGTGCCTTAAGTATTTTGTGGATGCTGGAGCAATGGCTGTGCGTAGAGTTCTAAAGAAGGACTTAAAGCGCATTGCAAAAGCTACTGGAGGTATTGTCCTTTTACTGGTGTTGACTGCCATTATAGTAACTATTCAATTGAACTTTAACAAGAAAATCGGTATCCTGCTAATTCTTAAATGTTTTCAACAGCCACTGTGTGTTCAACTCTTGCAAACTTAGAGGGGGAAGAGAGCTTTGAAGCATCCATGTTGGGACAAGCAGAAGAGGTCATACAAGAGCGTATATGTGATGATGAACTTATTCTAGTTAAGAAGTAGGTAAACTTACTATATGGCATATTCACCAGAATCATTCCCATTTTTTTTACTGTCGTGAAATTCTATATCATGCGCAGTTATACGCGTGGGATAAAGTAAATGTTTGTCACAAACTATGAAAGTGTGAAGATAATCTTAACTTTCTAAGATCTGACTGAACAACAAAAATGTGCTTCAGTATGAAGTGTTCAGTGATTCAAGAACCTTTGTGTGATGGGATTATACGTTGGACTTGACTGAGCAGAAATTACATTTTACCTTTAAAAAAAAAAAAAAAGTCTGCTACTACTGCTTTGGTAAGCCACACTAGCGCATTTTAACGTGCAATCCGAAGGAGTGTTAAAAAGGGCATGCTAGTGTTAGCCAATTGGTCTGGCCACACTAGGTGCGCTGTGCTGCAATCTGCTTTTCATAGCGCATGCAATCACACATTTTTGCACAATTGCATTGCAAAATCGTAGCCCGTGCACATTGTAGTGTGGCCTTAGTCCCTGATCAATAGACTACTGGTAGGTTTAACAATTTGTAATTTTGGAAACTTATCTGCCCATGTGTATCTAGCCTAAGGTTAGGCTCTAATTTTGCCCTGGCTGACTTTTCCCACTATCGACTGGTTGGCCAGGACATATTTAAGGTTGGCCTAAAATATTATCCAGTGTGTACCTATCCTTAGATTGCTTCTCTGTAATAATAGCAATCCTGTACTAAAGTGGAAAATCTTATGCAGAATAATCCTTTTCATACTTCTTAATTACCATATAAAAGGTGAACTAGGTATAGAGAATGCAACGATTAATCATTTAGGCTGCAGACACTACTGCAGGTGTCAACATGTGCATTATCGTGCGTTCACACTGAGATTCCCGAAAATGTTCGGTTATCGGATAACATGTCATAAACAAAAAAATTGTAGCCACTTTGTCATCCTGGCATGCATTTCATGCATTTTGGTCTAGCCCTGACAGTCATTTGGTATGTAACAAAGTAATAGAGGTTGTATGTATGTATTTGTTTATTTATATAGCGACATTTGGACACAGCACTATACAATAATATGCATAAGACATACGTTCGTCTAGCCTACACATTAACCCTACCTAACAGGAAAGCGGAAATTTTAGAAATATTTAATGAATTTGCCATTAACCACATCTGCAGAAAGATTTTCTTTTCAACCTTTTATTAGGTGTAGTAAGTGTAGGAAAATAATCTTCTTCTTTTATGGTTCTTTAAAGATTTGGGCCTTTCTTCAAAGCCTGACTTTAAGAATTGCCACACAAAGCTGTAGAATATACTTGTTCCCTTGGCCACCCATTTGTTGGCTTGTAGTGTCCAATGCAGCATATGGCAAATTAATCCATTCTGTTGATGGCTGTTACAGTGACAAAATGGCTGCTTGGCACAGGCTGCAACTTTTTGGGGGTGGTGTGGTTCCAAAAGGCAGAGGCAGTCAGTGAGGATCCTCATGAGGATGAGTACTTTGTAAACCATAAACTTATTGGGTTGGGGAAACTGCATTAAATGAACAGGTTTATTACGTTGGATTTACTTTACTGTACTTATAGTTGGTCTCTCCTTCTCTTACAGTACTAAGGCACGAACATGTGCCTCGATAATCCTTCGTGGTGCAAATGACTTCATGTGTGATGAAATGGAGCGCTCTGTCCATGATGCTTTGTGTGTAGTAAAGAGAGTGCTAGAATCAAAGTCTGTTGTACCAGGAGGGGGTGCTGTTGAAGCTGCTCTTTCGATTTATCTTGAAAATTATGCAACAAGCATGGTATGATGGTATCTCATTGAAACTTAATGTTTAGGCTGAAATTGTTGATTCAGGTCTCTTTATTAAGTATTAAACTTATAGGACACCTACACTGTAATAACAGGTTAGGTTTATTGTATAGGTGTGCCTTTAAATATAAGGTGTTGGTCAGAGAATCCGGGGGCCATGCGATATGCAAGCGACGTTTGTGTGCGCATGTCCCGTGACTTTGTTGCAAGCATGCGGCCCTGTGACGTCATTGCACTGTGCTGTCTGATATTTGGCGTGGTGTGATGATGCCACAGGCACACGCTCATTGCAACGTTACCAGTGTGCGCACATGCATTGATGTCTCACAGGGTCACAGGATTCTCTGACCAACAGAGTGTTGATTTGCAAATCAAGGGGTGGAGCTAAAAACAGGAATACAGTGTAGGTCGTAGGCCAGCAAGATCACAGAAAAGGGTAGGGTCTGTAAGGTTACTGTAAAAAAATATTTAAAGGCAAACCTATACAATGCATTGAGGCTAAGGGGTGTTATCGAAACTCAAACTATCCAGGGTAAGGTGTCAAAATAGTATTGTACATTGCAGACAGTTGGTGCCGAAACCCCCCCACACCTCTTGAAATGTACAATGCTGTTTTGACACTTTACCCAGGGCAGTTTCGATAACACCCCTTAGCCTCAATGCATCCACACCTTGCATTTAGAAGTTCCCTAACTCCTGACTGTCATATGCTAATTGGGACTTTCCAGGGTACTTAATTGCAAACAGATTCTTGTACACGTCATTCTGAATTGAGAAAGCCAGTCTGACTAGCAAAACGTATTCAAGAACTAAACTTTAAAGGGGAAGTTCAGTGGAAATGCATGTGCTTTTCAGAAAAAAGCAGTATTTTTCCATCCCAATGACCTTAATCTGCCCATTCAGCATTGTCTGTGTATAAATAAATGCAACAGAAATGCTGACTTCCTGTTTGCAGGACCACTAGTAGAGACAGTTATGGTTTTGCCCTTGACCCATCGCCTGGGTTGATTCAGTTGCTCAATAGAGATCTGAGCATCTTTGACCCATCCAACAGCCAATCAGTAGAAATTACTGTTAGAAACATTCCAAGGATGTGGTGCATCCTGGGAATAAGGGCTGTTAGAACCTGAAATGTCAGCTCACTAATGTCAACAGCAGGGAACAGCAAAGGGTATGAAATCAATTGATTTTTCAAAATGGGAGAGAATATGTAGAATAACTGAGAAGGCATTACACAAACTAACCATTTAACAAATATTGATAATTTCCACTGAACTGTCCCTTTAAGCCCAGTTGAACTAACTGAAATACAACAGATATAACCTGACCTGGATGAATGAGAACTGTCACTAGCATGAAGTTACTTCCTAACCCTCTTCCCCCAGTGCTACCAAAATGCCCAGTGTGCTTTGCCAATGGGAAAAAGGGAGCACTGTAATAATCTACTTTGTGCTAAGGGGGCAAGGGGATTAACCAGAGGACTTTCTACAATGAAAGACTTGCTTCACAAATGTAATGCAAATGTATATTTCTTAGCTCTTTCTATGTAGAAATAGACTTCTGTTTCCTGTGCAAATTTTACAACCGCCTTTAAGAATGCCTTTATTGTTTAAACTATAGGGATCCCGGGAACAGCTGGCAATTGCAGAGTTTGCTAGAGCTCTTCTTGTTATACCAAAAACCCTTGCAGTGAATGCTGCTCAAGATTCCACTGATCTTGTTGCAAAGCTTCGAGCTTTTCACAATGAAGCTCAAGTCAATCCAGAACGCAAGAACTTAAAGTGGTAAGATATTTTTTTTTAAAAAAAAGCTACAACATTACTGTTGCTTTATCAATGTAGTAAGTATAACGCAATTCACTATCTACAGTGTGTGTGTGTGTGTATAGATAGATAGATAGATCTCCTTTTCCACCAGTGAGCACTCCTTTTACGAATCAACAGCCCAGGTGCTGCTCCCTCAATTGATATCACAGGTATTCAAAAACGAGCACACTCGTGGGACTTCATGCAAATATCAAAAGCGTGTTTATTCACAACGTGGAGGTTTACATGTTTCCGCCCCAAACACAGGGTTCTGAAGACGGCCCTGACCCCAGGATTCAGTCTCTATGCACAGAGTTTCTGTTTCTAGCGAAAGCTTACGTTTCAAATGTACTCATGGTTAGGTTGCGGGTGGCGTACCATGTAAATGCCATGTTTTTACGAACACATAGCTCAAGAAGTCACAAGTTCAAATCCCCTGGTTTACTTATTGCAACATAGGCTTGCCTAAGTTTTTATTGCTTTTTTTTTTTTTTTTTTTTCCCATCATGTTTCTAGAAAAATATAAAGTTTGTACTTCTGTACAAACTTTATTTATAGCGGACCTTTGTATTTGATCTTTGTACTGCTTATGGCTAATAGACATCCATCTGAACAGTAAACAAGGCATATATTCAAAAGGGGAACTTCTACCAAAGTATACACTTGTTTAATCCTATTTGCAATTTTCAATGTTGGCTTAATCTTATATAATAGAACATGTTGGAGATGTATAACATACAAAATCCTCTTTCAGGATTGGTCTTGATTTGCTGAATGGAAAACCAAGGGATAATAAGCAGGCTGGTGTATTTGAACCAACTTTAGTGAAAACAAAGAGTTTGAAGTTTGCTACAGAAGCTGCCATCACCATCCTGAGAATTGATGACCTTATTAAACTGCACCCAGAACCAAAAGAAGAAAAGGGAAAGTATCATGAAGCTGTGCAGTCTGGTTCAATTGAAGGCTAATTTTTTTTTTTTTTTTTTTTTTAAACTTACAATTATTTATAGCTGTTAACTGTTTTTCCCATATCTTGCACTTCTTTGGCCTTGTCTCTAACCTCAAAACTTAAATAAAAGCAGAGCTGAAACCTCATGTTTGTCCGTTATTTCATTCTGCGCTTATTTGTGCAAGGGTAGTTTTACTTGTGGTGGTGTTTTGGGTATTTTATTTTTTTTTATCCTATTATATTTTCTACATATTTGATTACAAAGAATGGTAGACAACTTATTTCTCATGACAAAGCAAATATAATACAGGCCATGAGAACAAAACGTAAAGTAAAAGCTTTTCTCACCAGAACACCTATATATTGTAAGATTTTATTTTTTCTAGTATGTTGCCTTTAGCACATCTATTCTGTTAATAATAAGGCTTTCCATGTAGTAGCCAGTACAACTCCACAGCCCATGTTGTGTGTTAAAAGGCCCCCTGACCCCATTCACTATCTTTATGCACATTATTTTCTATACAGATGTCCCCACACTAATATGGAAGACCCTGATAAGACTTTGCTTGTTACCCTGCAGTTTATTTACCAGCCACAGTGAATCGCCGATTTTTTTTTTTAGATTTTTTTTTTTTTATTTGTTCCTAGCAAAATTTAAAGCTTTTAAGTTTACCTGTATTTGCATGTGCAGTGGTGGCTAATCAGTTTCTACATGTACTAATTTCTATATTGTAGCACTATTGTGTACGTGCGGTTTCACACACTTTTTTTTTTTTGCTGAAATGTTAATATTTTGTTTCTTGCATCCCTGGTAGCACAGAAATAAATGGTAAAGATGACCAGGTCCGCCTCTTTAATGATGCAGGGTGCAGCACATTTCAGAGCGGCACCTCTGTAGGGAGGTGGGCGTTTTAACAACAACAACAAAAATTCTCCAAACTGCAATACCAACTTTGACCACTGTGCAAATCGCAGCAGTTAGCTGCTAGAAAGTAACAGGAAATGTGGGTGTGGGCTTTAGCAGCCTGAACTGTGGAACGAGTATCAAACTCTTCCTGCCTGTTAAAACTTGACTAAGTACAGAGCAGCAAATGGACTGAATATAAGCACAAAGCATTGGGAGAACCTACATTAAAATTTTATGTGGGGGCATATATATTGACTATTTGGGACCCGGGTAGGTAATAGCCACATATTCCTGTGGTAAATTATAAATGGAGTATGAGGTACCTGATTTAATAATACCTACCCCATGTGCAGGGCAATCCACTATATCCATTATATTAGTGCTTGCAGAGGCAGCATTTTGTATTCTACTCTGCATATCTAGTTGTGCACATTACATGCAGTAGTATGCAGTTAGTAGAAAGCAGGCAGGTAGCATATAGGTAGCTGGCATGTGGTATGCAGCATGTAGTTGGTATATAGTAGGTAGATGGTAGGTAGATAGTATGTGGTACATAGTTACAAAGTTGGTAGTATGTAGGTAGTTTGCACGTTGAATGTAGTTGAGTGTAGTTAGCATGTAGTAGGTACTTGGCATGTGGTTTGTAGGTAGTATGTAGTTGGCACATAGTATGTGGTTAGCATGTAGGTAGTTGATGTGTAGTTCGCATGATGTTGCCATGTAGTGTGTAGGCATGTGGTATGTAATTAGTAGGTAGCATGCAGTTGGCATGTAGTTGGCATGTAGTATGTAGGTAGTATGTATTTAGCACATAATATAAAATTGGCATATAGTTAGCATGGGGTATGTAGTTAGTAGTATGTAGTTAGCATGTAGTATGCAGGTAGCATATGGTTAGTAGGTAGTATTTAGTATGAAGTTAGTAGGTAGTATGTAGTTAGCACATCGTTATAGTATTTGAGGTTGAATAAATAAAGACATAGGCAGGAAATTAGAATATTGTCTGCCTAACTAACTTGATCCAGAGGAAGGCAAAAAACCCATCAAATTTGAAGGGGAAAAAAATTCCTTCCTGACTCCAAGTGGCAATTGGAAATTTCCCTGGATCAACTCTACTTTATGTATCAATACCAGTAATTTGCAACATTCCTTGTTTGCAGAAACCCATCCCGTGAAAAACCATTTCCGAACTTGAAGCCTAAGCCTTTTTTCTTTAAGTCTTAAGGGATGTCCACTTGTCCAATGATATGCTCTATTGGTGAACAATGTCCCGATAGTTAATTGTATGGGCCGTTTATTTATACACAGTAATCCTATTCCCACGCAAATGCCTTTTCTCCAGAGTTCATAATTGTAATTTTTCCAGTCTCTCTTCACATTCAAGCTCCCCCAATTCCCTTATTAATTTAGTTGCCCTTCGCTGAACCCTTTCCATTTTAAAGATGTCCTTTTTGTACACAGGATTCCAAAATTGTACTGCATATTCCAAATGAGGCCTTACCAATGCTTTGTAAGCATTGCAGAACCCTGTGGCACCCCCGCTTAGCACTTTAGTCCATAATGATGATGACCCATTTACAACTACTCTCTGCATCCTATTCATTAACCAATTTTCTATCCATGTACAAATGTGCTTCCCCAGACCAACAGACTTTAGCTTATACATTAGTTGCCTATGGGGGACTGTATTAAAAGCCTTTGCAAAATCCAAGTAAACATCTGATATGCCAGAGTCTAAATTTCTACTTCCTTCCTCATAAAAGCCAAGAAAGTTATTTTGACAAGATCTATTCCTCCTAAATCCATGCTGGTTACTACTTATGTCAGTCCTTGAAACATACTCTAGAATATGTTCCCTTATTAAACTTTCCAGTATCTTCCACACCACTGAAGTTAAACTTACAGGCCTGTACTTACCTGGCTGTGAACGACTACCCTTTTTGAATTTTGGAATAACATCAGCATTTTTCCAATCCAGAGGCACACATCTGGACATGAGGTAATCTGTAAAAATAAGAATGATTTAGCCGCCTAAGTACCCGAGGATGCATTTTATCTGGTCCAGGAGATTTGGTAATATTAACCTTATTTAGTCCTTTCTGTACCATATCCTCAGTTAACCAAAGTGCACTTGAAACTTTTATACCATTATTGCTACTATATTCTATGATATCTGTACTTGGATCTTATATACAGAGGGAAAAATAATATTCAAGACATTTGCTTTATTGCCATCCTCTGTAACAAACATCCTCATTAATTAATGGTGCCACATTTTCAGTCCTCATCTACTTACTATTAATATACTTAAAAAAATGTTTAGGCTTAATGATGTTTTGTTCAGCTATCCTAACTTCATTATTAGTTAGTTTGATTGCTTTCTTACACTCCAGTTTTTATAGTCCCTAAAGGCCCTTTCCGTTCCCTCTAACTTAAAGGTTTTAAATGCCCTTTTCTTCCTTTCCATTTGCCTCTTTACATCAGAATTCAGCCACATGGGCGTGGATTTAATTTTTTTACATTTTTTCCCAAGGGTATAAATTTAGATGTGAAATGGCTTAAAATCCACTTAAACACAGTCCGCTTCTGTTCAGTACCTTTACCTGATAATGCCTTATCCCAGTTGACATTCTGAAGAGTTACTTTTAACCTGGGAAAATTTGCCTTCCCGAAATTAAGTCTTTGTTAACCCAGCGCACTTTTCCTTCCGATAACATACTCCAAATGACACTATTTCATGGACACTATTCCCTAAGCCTCCAGTTACCTTTATATCTATAATGGTTTCCACAATGTTAGATATGACCAGATCCAACAGAGCTCCTTTTCTAGTAGGAACTTCATCCACCTGTGGGAGAAAATTATCCTTCAGCAAATTCAGGAACTCATTGCTTTTTCTGTGTTGGCATTTCCACAATCAATGTCAGGGTAATTAAAGTCCCCCATAATGAGCACACTCCCCAAACTTGCAGCCCTTGCCAACTGCATATGAAGCTGACTCACTTCCTCTGTGCAGGCATTTGGCGGCTTATAGCAGACACCAACACTGACATTACCCCCGTTCCTGTTGCCTAATTCCACCCATATTGCCTCCACTTTAAAATCCATATCGCCAGTTATCTCTTCTTTTAAATTTGGCTTCAATTCTTTTTTAACATAAACACATACTCCTCCCCATTTTTTCTCTGTCCTGCCTAAACAAGGCCTATCCTTCTAAATTTACAGCCCAGTCGTGAGAACTTTCTGCTATACCTATTACGTCATACTTTTTGTTCAATGCCATAATCTCCAATTCACCCATTTTGTCAGCCAGGCTTCTCATATTTGCAAACATACATTTTAGATTATGATCCTGTAATTTATTCATACACTTAAATATACATGTCTCCCTATCCCCTATGCTAGCCCCACCTCATTTCTGCCCACCACTGGCCTATCTACCCCCTGCTTTTCTCCTGGGCTATCTATCCCAGTGAGACTGCTAATACCCTCCCCCCAAACCTAGTTTAAAATCTCCAACCCTCTAGCCATCTTCTCCCCTAAAACAGCTGCACCGCCATCAGTGAGGTGCAACCCATTCCTACTAAATAGCCTGTAGCCGACTGCAAAGTCTGCCCAGTTCTCTATAAACCCAAACCCTTCTTCCTTTCACCACCCTCTTAGCCACGCTTTAATGCTCCTAAGCTCCCACTGTCTCCCTAGCGCAGCACATGGCTGCGGAAGTATTTCTGAAAACACTACCCTGGAGGTCCTTGCTTTTAACTTGGCCCCTAGCTCTCGAAAATTCTATTTAAGCAAATCACCTCCTCCTCTAAATTTGTCATTGGCTCCAATGTGAACCAAGACCGCCAGGTCACACCCAGCCCCACCCGATAATCTGTCTACACGATCCAACACATGTTAAATACATGTTGCATGCTAGCTTCATGCTACATGCTAATTACATACCACATGCTACTTAAACCCACGTCAACTACATGCTAACTACATTCAAACATGCTAACTACATACCCACTACATGCTAACTA